>JAODVM010467708.1:0-21238 GCA_025400095.1 Phenganax marumi | reverse complement strand
GGGAAAACATGATAAAAACTGAACCAGAAGAACGCCACAGTATTGATGAACAAATTATACCATTCAAAGGTCGTTCTTATCTGAAGCAATACATCAAGAACAAGCCACACAAATGGGGATTCAAACTTTTTACAAGAGCTGGAGTGTCTGGCATAATGTATGACTTTGAGATATACACAGGAAAAAACATGAAGCTTGAAGGAAAGCTTGGAATATCTGGCAATGTGGTTTTGAGGCTAACAAAGGAATTAGCTGAGCATAAAGACTTCAAAGTCTATTTTGATAATTGGTTTTCATCAGTAGAACTGGTAAAGACACTAAAGGATCGTGGTATTTGGTCTGTTGGTACTATTCAAAGGAGTCGACTATGTGGTTGCAAGCTGGCAGCAGATGAAAAGTTAAAGCAAAGTGGTCGTGGAAGCTTTGACAACAAGACCAATAAAGATGGTATCACCATTGTGAAGTGGTATGACAATAAGCCGGTGCATCTTGTCTCTTCCCACTGTGCTATTGAGCCACTTGGTTTGTGCAGAAGATGGAATGCCACTGCAAAAGAGCATATTGAAGTTGTTCGACCATCCGTTGTGAAAGAGTACAACACTCACATGGGTGGTGTTGACCTTGCAGATATGTTGATGGAACTGTACCATATCAACTTGCGATCTAAGAAGTGGTACATGAGGATTTTCTTGTATTGCATCAATGTTGCCATTGTGAATGGTTCGCTGCTTTATCGTTGCCATGCTGAGCAGCTGAAGATGAGAAAGAAGTCGATGCTTTCCCTGTGAGATTTCCAAGCCAAAGTGGCTTATGCCTTCTCAAGGATGGGAAAAGTAGAAAAAAGAAAGCGAGGAAGGCCATCTGTTTCACCCCAGCCTACCAAACAATCTCGACAAGCTGCCACTCCAACACCTACTGAGGAAGTTCGTTATGACAACTTGGCCCATTGGCCTCTTCCAGTTGAGAAAAAGATGCGGTGTAAAAACTGTACCTATCGATTTTCTCGAATGAAGTGTAGTAAGTGTGATGCTGCATTGTGTCTAAACAACAATAACAATTGTTTTCTACACTATCATACGAAGTAATTACACTGTATACAAATATCGAACATGACTGTTAATTTCTGAGCAGCATTGGTGCTGAAAACCCATTACGATTAGTTGTATGGAAGTATGTTTTGTTCAGGTTTATTCTTACTGATGTATTTCATATAAATTGTATTTTAATTACTTATATTTTAAGATTTTTTAGATAGTGTATTTTATTGCTTTTCTTGTAGTATCTTCCCAATGTTGCCATATGGCAACACTAGTGTATTACCATGGAAACTATGTTATCCTACGTAAAATAGACTAAAGTTGTTGATTGTGGCTTAGTAACCTCAAAAAAACACCAAAAAATTTTTTTGGTGACTATTATTAATTTGGGAAGGAAAGGGTTAAATAAAGAAGACTACGACGATGACACAGTAGACGTCGTAACAAACATCATTAATAGACATGTTGACAAATATAGAAGGAAGCCAACCCGGATACAAGATATTATAACGAAACTTGTTCAACAAAAGAAGCGAGATTTAAAGACGCTTTCAAAGCCAGCGCTACCACCACCATTAAAACCAACAAAGCGCAGAGCGGGCGCAAGGCGCCCTTATGTAAAGCTAAAAGCAAAGCCAAAGCGGCCAACGCGACCACCTCCTCCTCCTCCTTCGTTGTTGGACACACCATTAAAACCAATCCATGTTATACCTTTGAAACCAACAAAGTATGTAAAGCCAAAAGCAAAGCCTGTTCCTAAACCAAGGACATTTGTAAGAAAGAAGCTAAACAAATGGTATAATTGGTTAGTAGAAACATATTCCTGAGAAAGTAAAGACAAAAGTATCAAAGTCTTATGAAAAGATGAAAAACCAAGTTATGAGAGCGTTTGAACCAAGTCGAACTGTAGAGCCGCGAACGCCCCCTTGGCACCCTATTAAAGAAAAAGAAACAGCTTTGGAGGGTCGACTAAGAACGTTTACGATGGAATATAATGATGATGATGTGTTTGATCCAGAGTTGTGGTTGAGAGAATATACCAAGCCCTATGTGATCGAACTTTTAAAGACGCTCCCAAACACAAAAGTGGAACTCGTATTAGTGTGTGATATGGTTAAAAGAAATCCAACTACAGATGAAATTGTAGATCAAGAGCGTGGTTATTATAGCTCTAAATGTCATAGAATACTACCAGGGACAGACTTGGGAGCTGTCTACGATGAAATGATAGACATTATCATAAACGAGTTTATACAAGAGCGGAAGAAGGGCTCTGGCTGGGAGCTCGATAGATAGTAGAATTAAATATTCACGTGTCGAAATACAAACCCCTCTTAGGATCGTCTTATGTACCTACACCCAAGTGGCTTGCAAACAAAAAAGCTGTTACTAATCCAAAGAACGATGATCAAGAGTGTTTTAAATGGGCGGTGTCTGTGGCAATGTTTACAAATAAAAGCATAAACATCGAAAGAGAATAACGAAAGAGCTCATTGTAAAATCCAAAACATTAGATTGGTCAAACATTCGATTTCCAACACCAGTCGAAGATATTAAGAAATTTGAAAGCAAGAATGATATAAAGATTAATTTGTTTGGTTACAACGAACGAGATAGAGTCTTTCCCATGGGTGGAATAAACGATGACCCAGACATAAGACTCATGTTACTTTATGATAAACATTATGTAGTGATTAACAGTATGAGTAAACTCGTAGGTTTATCATTAACAAAGTATAAAGTGAAGAAATATGTGTGTGATTACTGCCTTCGACATTTTTATGATAAAAAGAAAAAAAACGACGATTGGATTAGAGGAAACACCAGTCTCTAGGAGCATAAAGACTATTGTAGAAAACACGTTCCCACAAAAGCAGATTACCCAGAAAAAGGTACTACTGAATACTTTAAAAACCACGACCGAAAAATAGAAGCACCATTCATTATATACGCAGATTTTGAATGTATTACAAAACCAATAAACAAACACTTAGGCAAGGACACGACGCAATATCAACAACATATTCCCAGTGGTTTCTGTTACCTCATCAAGTGCTTTGACGACTCTGTGTACAAACCTAAATTAGTGAAATACACCAAGAGTCCAACACGACCCCCTGAGGAGGTCGGGCGGGCGTTTGTAGACAGCATAGAGTCGGAGGTTCGGAACATTTACAATACGTACCTAAAACGACCAAAGAAGACAAACTTAACAGAGCAAGACAAACGAGACTTTGAAACTGCCACCCATTGTTATGTTTGTGAAAAAGGATTTGAGGTAGAAGCTAAAAACAATAAAGTGAAAGATCACTGCCACTTTACGGGACGTTATCGAGGTGCCGCTCACAACGAGTGCAATCTTAAATTGAAGAATCCAAGCTTTATACCCGTGGTGTTTCACAATTTAGAAGGCTACGATTCCCACCTATTTATAAAACCTTTAAACGACACCTTAGGTACTGTTAGATGAATCGCAAAAAATGAAGAAAAATATATAAGTTTTACAAAATTCATTCCGGTGGGCCACGATAAAGCTGGGAAACTAATCACCAAACAATTAAGGTTTATAGACAGTTTCAAGTTTATGGCATTTAGCTTAAGTACCTTGGTAGACAACTTACAACCAGAAGACCTTCGACTGTTGAAACACTTTTATCCGGATCATACGAAGCTGTTGTCTAGAAAAGGAGTTTACCCTTATGATTATATGGACAGCTTCGAAAGACTACAAGACACAAGCTTACCACCTATAGAAGCATTCTACTCGAAGCTAAATGATGAAGCTATCTCCCACGAGGACTATCTTCATGCACAAACCGTGTGGAAGACGATGGATATGAAAACGATGAGAGATTACCACGATCTCTATTTGGAAACAGACGTGTTGCTGCTGGCGGATGTGTTCGAGCAATTTAGAAAAGTGTGTTTAAAGAATTATAAATTGGATCCTGCTTGGTACTACACTGCCCCTGGGTTGGCTTGGGATGCGGCACTCAAGATAACAGGTGTAAGCTTAGAGCTACTACATCAAGAGAACATGTTCCTCATGATAGAAAAAGGAGTGCGTGGTGGCGTAGCGATGATCACGAAGCGGCACATCATAGCCAATAATAAATATCTTCAAGAGAGAGACAAAGTCACTGGGGAACTTCGTTCCCTTTATGACCCCACAAAACCAAGTACTTATATTCCCTACTTGGACGCCAATAATCTCTACGGTTGGGCGATGATGCAACCACTTCCCACACATGGATTCGAGTGGATGACAGAAGAAGAACTTTTAAATTGGCGCGACCTTGGTCAAAACCGAGGTTGTATATTAGAAGTAGATTTGGACTACCCAGAAGAGCTCCACGATCTTCATAATGACTATCCATTAGCTCCTGAAAAAATTCAAACACAACTCGATGAAGGCATTACTATAGAAAAATTAGTACCCACTTTGAGACATAGGATCAAGTATGTAGTACACCATGAAATACTAAAGAAGTATCTTCAGAAAGGGTTAATCTTAACAAAGATTCATAAAGGTATCAGATTTGAAGAGTCCAAGTGGTTGAAGTCCTATATACAATTGAATACTGATCTTAGAGCAAAGTCAAAAACGAAGTTCGAAAAGGATTTCTTCAAACTCATGAACAACTCGGTGTTTGGAAAGACCATGGAAAACATTTGAAAACGAGCCAACGTCGAGCTAGTCAATACACCAAAACGATTAGAGAAACTCACCAAGAGACCAGAGTTTAAATCCCATACGATCTTCTCTGAGAACTTAGTGGCAGTTCATACTTATAAAACAAACGTATTAATGAACAAGCCCATTTACGTAGGCATGAGCATCTTGGACATTTCCAAAAGTCTCATGTACGACTTTCACTACGATTACATCAAGCCAAAATACGGCAAAGCAGCAAGACTGGGTTTCACAGATACAGACTCATTATTGTATGAGATACAAACGGAGGACTTTTATAAAGACATTTCCCAAGATTTGGATACCAAGTTTGACACCTCTGAAATTGTAGTGGACAACCCCCACATAACGAGGGCTTTTATAGGGGACACCGGAGTGAGATTCAGTAAGAAAGTCCCAGGGAAGTTTAAAGATGAATGTGGTGGCACTCAAATTGTAGAGTTTGTGGGTCTCCGGGCGAAATTGTATAGTTATAAAAAGGAGGACAACAAAGAAGTCAATAAGTGCAAAGGTCTTAAGAAGTCTGTAATCAAAAAGACACTAAGACTAGAGCATTATAGAGAATGTCTATACTCGGGTCTTCCTGCAACGAGAAGAATGAACGTCATTTGAAATAGAAAACACGAGCTCTTTTCGGAGACGGTGGACAAGATAGCACTAAGTGCTAATGATGACAAGAGGATCATACTTCCCGATAAAGTCAATACGATGGCATTAGGACATTACAAAGCGCGAGAAGCGGGCGCAAGGCGCCTTTGAGCGAAGCGAACCAACGCATAACCGGGGGTTTTTGAAAAAAAATTCGCTTTAAATAAAAGAACAACATGCTAGTCACAAACAATGCGAATGATCAAACAGAAAAGAAAGAATATATCAATCAAATTTATAGTGCAGGAGTATTAACTTTGTCAGCCGTGGGTGTATCGATGCTAAGTAAGAAAGCCTTTGGAGAATCCCTTGGAACGCCACAATCGATGCAAGGTACCTTAAAACTCGCTGGAGCTGTGATGTTGGGATCCATCCTGGTAAAGTACCTCGAGGACAAGAAAATCATCCCAGAGAAAATTGACAAATGAGTCGAATAAACGAACGAAGCAAGCATGGAGAAATTAAAGATGTTTCTCTACAAATAAATGACTTCCATGGTAGTAGGACGACTTTTCAATGCATTCGCGTTTGCAGGTGCAGGATTCTTATTTAGTAGATTAAACCATAATGGATATGAAAAAGAAATGAAAAGACACAACCTCGCGATGGACAAACTCGCAGCAGATAAAGAGAAATGGTATGAAAAAGAAGTCGAGAGAAAAAACAAGATTGCACGATACCGCCAAGAGTTATCCGACGCAAGCAAAGATATCAACACGACAAACAAATCATTGGACTATTTAGGACGGATCAAAAAACTACAACTCGAATGGACCCCAGAACCAAGACTAGAAGATTACTACAAACCTTCTAAAGAAGTGCAGGAATATCAACACATCGTGATGGGTATTTTAGGTGTTGCTGGAGGATGGGCTCTTGGAAAAGTAATTTAAATACAAAACGTAGCGCGAAGCGGGCGTAGGACGCCTTAGAGATGAAATACACTTAAAGCGTATATTTCAACTCGAAGGTTTGTTTTTTTTTGTCTGTTGTTTTAATCAAACGTAAGAAGCGCAGCCTCCGCTCTGTGCGCGTCTATTTTTACTTCTGGTTCTGATTCACGCTTTCAACTATAGGTTTCTCCTCACGCTTTTTAATTCGCTTTCGTCCGGGAAAATCTTTGATTTCTTCGTTAAATAATGGTTTTAACATAACGCAAGCAACACCAAGTCCAAGTATAGACACTATCACGATGGGTGTACATCCCCAAAGGCGCCCTGCGCCCGCTGCGCGGTTCGCTCCGACCTCACTTTGCTCGGTCTTGTTGTTTTCTTCTTCGAGTTTTTTCTATTTTGCTTCTTTAGCTTGTTTAGAAATCGCTGCAAGTCGCTTACCAGCTTCTACTTTTCGCGGATCCTTTTGTTTGACCATCGGTTTTTGCGTAGTAGTAACAGGGTTTTCTACTTGTGGATTACTGTTTTCTTTGCTTGGTTTATTCGCTCCGCTCATTTTGTTATTCATTTATTTAACAGTAAATGTTAAGCAACTTTTAAACAAACTTTAAGTGAAACTCCAGTTATCTGGATTTTACTTAAAACTTACTCAGAATTTGCTTAAATATACTTACAAGATAACTTAAGTAGAATTACAGTAAATTTTAAGAAAAACGCCGTACGTTGTTACGCTGTTTCGACTAATACGTCCAAGATAGATTCATTACTATAATGTTCACTGCTTGTTTTTAATAGTTGAATGTAAAACATAACAACCTCGTCAACATTCGTTGTCACGTCTTTTAGAAAAAATTGAACGTTGGGGGTAAATATTTGGAAGCCGTTATACGATCCACGCATCAGCTCATTAGGTTCTACAGTGGTCATATCGAGGTCGACGATGTCTTTTTGTTGCTTGGTGCCGTCTTTCATGAGACAATAAACGGAATATCGAAGAGTAAGACTTGAAATATAATCGTCGTTGTCGAACGTATGTTGTAGTAGAGTTACTTTCGTTTTATCGTTGAAATAAGGAAGACAAATGGTGGAATGACTCGACGGAAATCCTTTATTAGAAGCTTTAGGTCTAAGCCATGACGTGCTGTCTATGGATCCATAATAAAAACTATATAAATAAGATTGTCCTTTAGAGTCGATATGTTTTTTGTAGTATGTGTAGTTGTCCAAGGTTTTGTGCAATGTTGGTTATATTGGACGAAATGTCGTTTCGGTTTTGCGCAATGTCAGCTTTATTTAACGCAATATCATTTTGTACGGATAGGATGTCTGCTCGATTGGACAACACCAGTGATTTATTGGATTCTATATTTGTTTTGTTCTCGTTGGTCATTTTTTAAGGGTGCTTTGCACCCTCTTTGCGTTCAAGTCTTTATAGCCAAAATACATTGCCATTTATTTAAAGAAGAAATCTCATAGAATATATTTTGCAATCACTACCCCAGCTACTAACATGATGCCAGCAACTTCTAAGGAGCTCTGCTCCCGGTTTTCAAGGGTGCTAAGGTGCTTTGCACCCGCTCTGCGTTTGACTCAAGCTTGGGTTTAAGTTCAACAATTTTTGGTTTTTCTACTTTTGGTTTAATTTTGTCTTTAATCTTAGGTTTTTCAGGTTCTTCAGGTTTTGTATCGCTTCGCTCAGGTGTATAATTTAAACTTTTATTTTCCCCAAATCTCATGTTTGCAGTGGCCATGGTTAAAATATTATTAAAACCTGGAATAGGTTTTTCTAAGATAATCATACTCGAAGGGATTAAAATCATACCAGGACTAATTACCATATGAAGAGTGACATGGGTGTTTTTGATGGCAGTTCTCATATTAGAAATGGTGACGGTGGGGTCGTCTTGTACAATCGTAGCGTCGACGAGTCTATGAAACACGTTTGGGTTTGGGAACTTTTTGCTCCTACGTTGACAATAGACCATCTTGTATTGGCCTGTGCACCAAAAATACTATAAACATAACTTTGTACAGCTTGTTGAAGTAGTTTTTGTCCTAATTCAGTTAGTCCATCGGAGTCCTGTTTGATAAAAGCTTTCCAATCATCAGGTGCTTTATTGATAATTCTAAAACCATCTTTAAAAATTGTTTTCGAATGAATCCAATTATATTTACTATTTTCTTTATATCTTTCCGGATACTTGTACATCATCCATTTTAGGTTGTTTACATTTGTTGTGTATTCAAACAATTTGGGGTTGTTTTCCACATTTCCTTCTTTAAAACTAGGTTTCACAGGAATTCTTTTTTGAATGAGATCTAAGACTTCTTTTGTAGGATAGAGATCTAATTTTTCTGGGTAACGTAGAAATCGTGCCATGTGGTAATAAAAATAATACCTAGCAATACTTGTTATAATGTTGGGTTGGTTCCTTGTAAAGTGTTCGATTGACATACCACCCAAATAACTTAAAAAATAGGCAGCTAATAAACTTGCAAAATAAGGTTCGTTGTGATAATCGAATGTTGCTTTTCGGATATCTGGAGCGTCATGTACGTTTTTATAATCGGTTTGAAAGCCTTTAAATTTCCTTTCGAAGCCATTTTCGTTGTCAACGTAAATTTTGAATGTCGTAAAATCTATCTTCATATTGGACGCCACCAGCTTTAAATGAACTGAAGTCCCAAAATGATTCCAAATTTGAGGTGTCCATTCATGTTCTAGATGTTCCTTGATTCGATTACTACTTAGTCCTAGATCATGCAAAAAGTTGAGATTGTCTTTTATACGTATCCATTCGATGTTGTATCGATAGTGCTTGTTCTTTTTCCAATACGTATTGGTTACAAGCTTCAAAGCACTTCGCGCAGTGCGTTTAACTTCACCGTCAAAAGCAAACTTACTAAGGTTCGCATTCGGGTACTTCTTTAGGAATCTTTGTTCTGCTTCAGATCTTGACCAACTCTTGATCAGTTTCATCGCTTTGTCGAAGTCTTCTCCATAATACTTTTTATACATGGGTTCTAAAGGGTTCGGAGAACCCGCTTTGCGTTTTGGAAAGAG
Source organism: Phenganax marumi (assembly GCA_025400095.1). Lineage (NCBI taxonomy): Eukaryota > Metazoa > Cnidaria > Anthozoa > Malacalcyonacea > Clavulariidae > Phenganax > Phenganax marumi. The sequence goes on along the minus strand of JAODVM010467708.1, from coordinate 11,902 downwards.
TGCATCCGTTCTAACTTCCATTTATTTCAACAAGAAAATCGAAAATAAATCTTTAAATAAATGACGCACAAGCTAACCGTATTTATAGATAATTTACATAAAGAAGTTTCACTAAGTAGAAATATAGAGACCACATCAAATTCATCCATGTTTCTCAAGACAGTCTCGGTGTTTTGGAATTTTAAAAATATCACCAAGGACAATGACTTCATCATGAGTGGGTCTAAGAAAACTAGTTTCGATCATGGTTATTAGACGTTTGATGACATGCAAATTCAATTAACCGAGGAGAGCGTCGACATCGCAGCAACGCGTGACAACAAAGTGAAAATTCACTCCAAAAATAACAAACTTGAACTTAAAACATTTGGGACCCTCTTTGGATTTAGGGAGTCCCAGGAAATACCTGCTGGTGTGTGGATCGAGTCCAAACACGTCTCGGATATCAACTTAGGGTTCAGGTATATTAGAATCGATTGTAACTTGGTCAACAAAAATTATAATTTCGACACAAACGGGGATCTAAGTTCTACGATAGCAAGTCTACCCATCACCACAACACAAAGTTTAAATGGATCCGTCACCCATTTTAAAGATATCGAAAGCAACGTTCCTTTGTACAACGGGGTACACACCAGACTAAACTTTGATATAAGTACTAATCTAGCCGCCCCAGTTGAAATAGGATCTGTATTATTGGAACTTTATATTATGTAAAATAAAGATGACCAACGAGAACATAACATATTTCATCAACAAACAAGAATTAAGAAATCTGTACTACGATCAAAAAACAGGGTATACATCAGCAGAAAAATTGTATCAAAAAGCGTTAGAAGATGGTTTAAATATTTCTAGAAAACAAATCAGAGCTTGATTGAAAGCCCAAGACACCTACACGAGATATAAACAAATCGCCAGAAAACACAAAACACTACAAACTCATGTCGACGACCTCGCAGATCAACTACAATTAGATCTCGTCGACCTGAGTAAACTTAGAACCAAAAACAACAACACGAATTGGATTTTAACAGCAATAGAGATCTTAAGTCGATTTGGTTTTGCTGTTCCTGTACGAAAAAAGGATACCCAACATATGACGAGAGCAGTGGAAAAACTATTAAAAGACTACAAGACTAGATTTGAAAAATACCCCAAAGTGGTCCAATTTGATGAAGGTAAAGAATTTTACAATGTAGGTGTGAAGAACCTATTAGAATCCCACCACATTAGATACTTTAGCACAAGATCTGATAAAAAAGCAGCAATCATAGAAAGGTTTAACCGAACATTGAAAACGATCATGTGGAAATACTTCTACTCCAAAGGAACTTACAAATGGATAAACGTTTTAAATGAACTTGTTTATAATTATAATTATACTAAACACTCAGCGATTCTCATGAAGCCAGCTGAAGTCAACAAGTCTAGTGCAGACCAAGTGTGGCTAACATTGTATGGTCATTGGACTGGTCAATACGAATTACCAAAATACAAAATAGGTGAAAAAGTAAGAGTGAGTAAGTACAAGAATTTTTTCGAAAAAAGATACGAAGCTAATTTCATGAAAGAAATTTTTGAAATAGCTAAGATTTTCAGAGGAGATACTAATACTTATGAAATAAAAGACATAACAGACGACGACCCTATTTTAGGAAAATTCTATGAAGAAGAATTATCCCCTGTGGATAAACAAAATGAAATTTACAGAGTGGAAAAAGTATTAAAAACAAGAGGCAACATGGCTTTGGTCAAATGGACAGGCTACGACAACAGACATAACTCCTGGGTAAAGAAGAGTGGGATAAAAGACCTATGATTCGCTTTGCTCGTGGCTTTGCTCGCTTCGTTCACTTTTCCTCGTTAAAATAAATGGACACAGATTTCAAAGACTACGACTATGACGACTTTGCTCGTGAATGTGAAGAAATCAAGATGAATAAATATAATGATAGAGACAACATTCATGACGACAACATCATAGATGATATCACGCAGAACGTGAGACTGACTTTTTAAATGATGACAACGTAGAAAGAGAAGAAAACACTTTCATAAATCCAAACTACTTAGATCCAACAGTCGAACCAGTCGAACCTGATTTAGAATGGGACAACACTCACGATGAAGTTGATATTCCTGATATACAGAAAGACATCGCAGACATGAAGCGATCTGAGACTTATGATAAAAAAGACTTTTTGTTGAATTTCTTAGAACACAACGTCATTAAACGAGATGGTCCACATTCTAAAGAACTTGTAGAAAACTTTAAAATAAGAGTAAGAGCAAGAGGACAACCCATCGGTGGAGAATTCCAAAGACAAAAAATCATCATCAGAGACAGAGATGGAGGCTTTGTTTACTCTAGAGACGCAAAGTCACAAGAAGCCATTAATAGATTTAGGGAGTTGTCCCGAAAAGCTCAAGCAGAACATTATGGAACAAGTTCAGCGCAAATCGAAGAAAACATAGAGCTAAAACACCATCACCAGCTACAGCTTAAACGAAATAACGAGTCAAGTCACGGAAAATTCTATCGAAAAAGAAAACGAAGCCAATCATTGGAGACTCACAAAACTACAAGAAACCGATCCAGAAAAAGAAGCTGTGTACGACACCATGGAGAAAATAGCAAGACTAGCCGCTGATAAACTAAGATTAGAAAACGACATGAGAGTGGTGGAGCCAGAAACTCAGGACATCCTACGAGACAAAATCGAACTCAACGATCAAAATAAATTTGAAAAATTTAAAAAATGGGCTAGAAACAACTTAATGGCATTGAGTGGGGTTGCTATAGCGATTGGTGGAATCATAACAACCGTAGTCGTCAACGCAAGATCCACCATTAAAAAAGGAGCTCAAGCCACATCAAGGTTTTCAAAAGCGGTGGCAAATCTAGCCAAACAAGTAGGACCCATAGCCGCAACGGTTCTAAATGTACTCGGTAGTATTTTAAAGTAAGGAGCAAAAGGGGTGAGTTTTATAGCTGAGAATCTTTGGATCCTAGCTTTGGCATTGACTTGGTTCGTGTACAACATGTACAAAAACCGCGAAGCGGGCGCAAAGCGCCTAGGTAAAAAGTGGAGATGAACAAAGTGAGTACGAGCGAAGCGAATGCAAAGCAAGCATGAAAAAAAAATCAAAGATTTTTTCTGTATAATAAATGAACAACACGAATGTTTTAACACCAGGTTTTAGAAAACATAAAATGAGTCATATCAAAGGCACTCGAACAGAACACGTGATTACTTTTAATCCAAATAAAGCGAATCCTGGAGAAGAAATTTACGTCGACATTCCAAAACTCAAGCCAGACGCGTGTTTGCTACCCCATAGTTTGAACCTAAAATTTGACTTTAAAAACAAAAACACCAAGTCTTGGTTTTTAAACAATCTGGGGAAACTTTTGGTCGAACATCTCGTCATTAGCGTTGGAGGTGAAAACGTATTCGACAACACTGGACACTCCGAGTTTGAAGTCTACAAAGATCTTAGGTTGCCAACACGAGTAAGAGACGAAAGAGTAGAATACAGCATTGCTAATGAAAATACAAGAAAATTAATGTCTGGTGACGACACTGGAGCAAAAACTGGAGACACCCAAAAAGTGTCAGACGCGTTGGTCGCAGATATCTTAGGTAAAAAACAAAAGATAAAATTGGACAAGATCGTAGGAGATCATGGACTACTTGCTCCTTATTCGATGAGTCATAATCTACAATATAAACTCAAATTACCAAGTGCTGACAAAATCATGGTGGCACAATCGAGGGAAAAAGTGGATGAATACACTTTAGAGAACATAGAACTCGAGTATGAGACGATCGAAAATGAAAACCTGGCTGGAGAAGAACTCTTGGGGTATGATGTTGGAAGAAGTCTTAGTTTCGAACATGTCACTTTGATGAAAACTACCGAGTGGGACAAAAGTTCAACTTTAGTCAATGAAACGATTAACTTACCAAGAAAAAGTATGGCTGCCATTGTAATGTTGTTTAGAAGTAAGACCTTAACCAACAGCAAAAACTATGTTTACCCCAATATAGAAAGCATAAAGGTCACCATCGAAGGAGTTCCCAATCAAGTCTATAGTCAAGGTGTACAAAAAGCAGACTTGTACTGCGAGGCAAAGAGGTTCTTCGAAAACGAACGCAGTGTTTGTCAAGCGAGTAGTGAAATGACCATGAGGAAATTCTTTAAAGACAAGTTCGCCTTGGTCGTGGACCTCCGAACCATCGAACACAAAGCAGTCGTAGGCACTGGTAAGAAATTAGTCAAGACTCAAAATGGTGTACTATTAGAAATTAAAAAGAAAGCGACAAGTGCTAATGTGATGTGTAAATTGTTCGTGGTCAGTGACGGCTTGGTGAATTATAAAAACAGAATGATCGAAAATGTTCACTACTGAGCGAAGCGAATTATTAAGCGCGAAACGAAAAATCCAAGATTTTTCTACTACCTTCGAAAAATCGAAGATTTTTTCATTAAAAAAATGGGAAACTGTATTCACTCTGAATGAACAGAACGTTTTATACCAGATCCAAATCAACCTGGACACATGATTAAAGAAGTAAAAATTAATGAGTCTTGTGGATGTACTTCTAGACTTGGAAGAAATGGACAAGATCTTATGTTTAATACAAATTTTGAATATAATGATTCCTCCTCCACTAACATGAAAACTACAAAAGCAAAGCGAAACGAATCTTAAAAAGAACGTAAAATGTATAACTTTAAAAGTTATACATTTACTCCCCCTCTTATTTTTCGCTCAACGGTCCACAAAATGTTCATAAGGATACCTCAACGAAACCACCAACTTTGCATACTTCACGTTCTTTAATTTTTGTAAAATGTCCAATTTTTCCTCTTTTGACACGTGTCCGAGGTAATCGTCGAATATAAGCTCCATATCTTTTCTAGATCGATTGTAAAAACAAACCAACTTGGAGATATTTTCCCGATAAGGTTTTGCTATCGACGTCAATTGTTGTGTCCCCATGATCGTACTTAAACCATAATGTCTCGCTGAAAATGCTAATTTCACGAGCTCCGATGTGCGTTGCTTCACAAAATGCGAAGCCGCGCAATCGTCCAAAATAATCAAACTGTTGGTTCCTTTGGAGATGTCTACAATTTGTCTTAAAAAAGATTCAACGTCGTCTTGGAAACCGTTCACCACGATAAAATTTTCATCTTTGTCGTAAGACCAAGTTTGATACGTTTTATTATACTCATAAGTGGGACAAATCAAAAATATATAATCAAAATGATTCATGTAGTGGGTCTCCAAAAGTCTTAATAAATAATACGTTTTTCCACAACACGTCATTCCTACAATGATCATATTAAGTGGCATATCGGACTCGGTTTGCTCAGGTAATGGCAAATCTAACGCCTTGGTCTTATTCAAAATTCATTGAGAGGTCCTAGGTCTCGGTGGCTTCTTTGTTTGGTTCTTGTGATGCTTCGTTTTGACATTCTTTATTTTTAGAAGAAATCTTTGAAAGATGCTCTGCATCTGCTCTGCGTTTCTCCTGAGACTTATTTTCTGGACCATTGTGTTCGCTTCGCTCAGTTTTTTGTTCGCTTTGCTCAGTCTTTAGTTTGCATTGGTCGTCCGGTTCACTTCGTTCACATCGTTTGCTCACCACATGTTTCCCTACGATAAGTCCTCCAGTCAAAACCCCAATGAGTGGAATATAAGGCGTAATGTAGCCTAAAATGAATTTCACATCTTGTTTAAAGAGTTTATTATCGGACAGTTCCCTACCCATTTGTGTGGGATTGTCGATGAGTTCTAAGCGATCCATAAGCTCTGCGAATTTTCCAATCACCGTGTCGGTAAGCATCTCGTTCATGGACTCCGTTCGCTCGCGTTGATAGTCTTGATAAATTTGCTCTAAAGCTTTTTCTGAAGCTTTCTTAATATAGGCTCGCATGTAATAACTGCCCCCTGGGCGACTAAGTTCTTTTACTCAAGCAAGTTTTAAAAGCTCCTCCCATCTAGACAACGGTTGCAGTTTAAGGTTTGCACTAGGATCGTAGTCGCTCATTTATTATACGCTTTAATTTGATAAATTTTTGTCTAAGTCTCTGCTCTCGATCTATCAGTTTCACCTTTGCATTTTCTAAGCTCACCAATTGTAACTTTAAATTCTTCAACATGTCTTTTGCTTTTTGGTGTGAAATCGAACTCAGGTGACTCAGCGAAGGTTCTTTGTGCCTGCTTTGCAAATCTGTGGCTTCATTAGCGAAATTATAATTAAAACTCATGTGTCGAACTATGTTAAAACATCCACCACAAACAGTTTTATAAGAATCGAGTTTAATCAAATTTGTAGAACTACACACACCACACCAATAAGGACTCACTAAAAAACTCGTGAATGGTTCATCAACCGGTGTTGGATCGCTTCGCGCTTGTTGACTAATAGCTAACACTATTTTATTATGTATAATGTCTCTTTCTACACCTACAGAGCTTGATAATTCTGTTAATAACGAACTTATTACTGGACACCCAGACAGCCCTAGGTTTTCTACATACATCTTTAGTCCAAGGATAATAAGATACCTCATTTGACTCGTTTGTGGAATCTCGCGGGCATTGTTCACTTCTTTCTCTATGTTGTGTTTGTTCTCAAAATATCTTAAAGGCTCGCCCGCTTCGCGCTCTCTATTATCCTGTATGATCTTGGTAGGATCTAAGGGTGCTTTGCACCCGCTCCGAGCCTCCCTCAACTTTGATTGAATTTCTTCTTCAGTCATGGACTCGACTCGTCTTGTGATGTCGTTTTCGCGTTGTATTCTCAAAGCGCTCACAAGATCATCCTTCGCTTGCTTTAGATTTATATTTCTTCTTCGGGTGTCTTCATTTACGACGTAATTTAGTCGATTCATTGCTGAGGCTTTCTCAGACTGAGACATTGTTTTAAAGTTATCTCGATCTCTCTCGATAATTCTTATCAGTACTTTGTTTTTATCTTTATATTTGTAAATGAGTTCTTTATGTTGTTTGTACGGGTTCATCGTCTCTTTATTACATGATTTTTCGTTGGTAAATGCTTTTCGGTTTATGTTCGTTCTTCGTCTAATACTATACGCTGAATTTTCCACCCGATTCCTCTAAAATTGACTGACCTGTTACTCCACGGTCAAAGGCCATCGTGCAAATCAGCGTTTGTGTTTTTGCAGGTGGCTGCAAATCTATGCATCTTTAGAAACTCATTCAAAATTAAAAATGGTGTTAAAGTATACACTTGTATGAAGGGTTATCTCATTTGCATTTTCAACAGGTGGCTAATTCAAATGAGTAGTCACAACCTCTCACACCGCTACCGACGCTAAAATTTGATCTCATTCAAGATTCAAAATGGCGCTAAAGTATAAGATTGTATTAGGCTCCACCTCATTTGCATAATTTTAGCGGTTCAACTCCTGTTTCTACAGTACTGATTATGAAAATGTTGTACAATAGAACTATATCTTAGCTCAGTCCATGTTTGAACTGTGCCTGTGTTTATGCTTTCAAAGAATATGGGAACACCTTCAAAATGAAGTAATCCACTTTTTCTTCCTAGTTTATTAAATAACAGTCTTGATTGTGGGCCCGCAGTTTTTCTAATATTTACGTTAAAACTATTATTAATGATGTTTTTTATTTCAATAGTCGACGCTCTTTTAAGATCTCCAGCAATCTGACTCTCAGTCCTAGGTTTTCGTGCAAATTTGCTAGAGAAAGAAAAGTCTTTCATTCTTTGTTCCATGTCTTGAGATTGATTATCGTCAAAACCAAAACTTGTTTCTAGTTGTCCTTGTTCTTGTTGTTGTTCTTGTTCAAATTCGGGGTCAAGATGACTCATATTGAAGTCTTCACCACCTTCCGCCATTTATTTAAACAGTTTTTATTTTTCTGTGATAATGTCACTTTTCTTAATCCAAGAATTATGTCTTTTGTCATAACCCAACCATTTTACTAACACTTTGTCACCTCGAGTCTTGAGTATTTTTTCCACTTTGAAGACGTTGTCTCGTTTGTCCACAGGACTTAGTTCTTGCTCATAAAATTTTCCAAAAATAGTTTCACCTTCTGTGTCTTCAATTTCATACGTATTTGGGTCTCCTCTGAAAACTTGACTGATTTTAAAGATCTCCTCCGTAAAGTTAGCTTCATAGCCTTTTTCAAAAATGTTCTTATACTTACTCACTCTGACTTGATCTCAGATTCTAAACTTGGGCAGTGGGTATTCCCCAGTCCAATGTCCATACAAGGTCAACCAAACTTGGTTTTCATTCTTCTTATCGTCTGCAGGTTTCATAAGTATCGTGCTATGTTTTGTATGATTGTAGTTGTAGATAAGACCGTCTAGAATGTCTACCCATTTGTAAGTTCCTTCAGCATAAAAGTATTTCCACATCATAGACTTTAGCGTTCTGTTAAATCTTTCAAGCAAAGCAGCTTTTTTCTCAGAATAAGTCAAGAAATAATCGACCTTATGTTTTGTGAGCAAGTCTTTTACGCCTACGTTGTAGAATTCTTTTCTTTCATCAAACTGTATTACGTTTGGGTGTTTTCCAAACCTAGACTTGAACTCAGAAAGTACTTCTTCTACAGCTTTCGTCATGTTTTTTGTGTCTTTATGATACACAGGAACAGCAAAAGCGTATCTACTCAGTATTTCTATGCAAACAAGGATCCAATAATCTCCTTGGTGAGAACGACTTAATTTACTCAAGTCAATCAAGTCCATTTGAACTTGGTCAGCCAAGTGATTAACATACGTTTGAGAAGTCTTGTACTTTTTTACGACGCATTTGTACCTTGTAAAGGTGTCTTGATTTTTAAGCCACTCACGTATTTCTTTTCTTGATACTTTCAAGTCCTTATCTTGTGCTTGTTGATATAATCGTTCTGCGGACATGAAGCCAGTTTTTGGATCATAGTACAAGTCTCTAAGTTCTTGTTCTTTAGCAAAGTTGTTCATTTATTTATTAAAGTATATAAAGTTCTAGCAGCACAGATCCAACATCAACACTTACATCCATGTTTGTCGTGACGCCAAAAGTGAACTTATTCCAAATTCCATTGTACAACACGACTGCGGATTCAATGTCTTTGTAATGAGAAACCGATCCATTTAAAGTCTTAGTTGTAACAACAGGAAGAGTCACAAAAGCAGAACTTCTTTGTCAATAGGTGTTAAAATTCATGGACTTATTCACGGCGTCACAATGAACACTAACATATCTTAGACCACGGTTAATGTCACATTCGTTTTCACTCGTGAGCCATGTGTTTTTAGATATTTTCTTGTTCACAGAAAACCCAAGGAGTAGACCAAAATTCATGAGGTCTAAGTCTTCAGTTTGACAAAACACTTTGGTCTTGTTTGTGTATGGAAGTTTCTTGATTTTAACACCGTACTTGTCTAGTTCTTTTTTCATGTCATCGAAAGTCAAGTAGCCTACACGAAGCAAAAGTGTCGTTGTGCCTTTTTTGATAAAGTTGTTTTCTCGTTTTATCACGTTTTTATAGTTCCAGTAAATCGAAGCTGACTTAAGAAACAACCTGCTGTCTGACGAAGTATGAATTCTCTTGTCAATTAAAAGTTCTTTGTGGTTGTTGTCAATAAACACAGTAAGTTTGTCCATTTATTATATAACATAAAACTTTTCATCTATATAATAAATGGACTGGGAGAAATGTTACAAGGCTGTGTACGGAAAAAACTATGAGAAAGCAAAGGCTATCGGAGAAGTGAAGAGACAAAAACTCAAAGACGACTTTGCTAGAAAGTATCCCAACACAGACTTAAGCAAGTTTAAATTTAATGTGGAGATTGATCCAAACCTAAAGTTTGTTGGCTCAAGTATTGATTATGACGTCAGTGAAGACTTTGGAACGGACATTACTTCAAAGACGTTTAAAGACGAGTATTTATTCCTAGTAGTATTTTGGAATTCTAGAGACACTGTGACTGGACTGAAACTTGAAGACAATGAGATAGATTTTGAATCGTTTGAGATTTATGTCAATGAAAATGATCACTTTAAATGTAAATTAGAACCACTTGACGTCAAGTGGGCGAACTCTGATAATAACAAAGACATTGCTAAAGCAAAGTTTGACTACCTAAAAGATCCTTATTTCACAAGTCTAGTAGCTGCTTATGTCATAAGTTACAAGTCAGGAATGAGTCTAGAACACATCAACAGACCAAATCAGCCCAAAGTGATTTCAAGTCTTAGCTAGTATTACTTTTATTATCATATGACGAGATTCTTGAGATATCCAAACAAACTAAGTGATTATGTCAACAAAGACGACATTAAACTTATACAGAAGAACGTTCCTACGGAAAAAGTGGGGAAATACAAACTTAAACATACAAGAGAAGCGTTAAGTTACTTCTTAAAAACACAAGACAAATCAAAAATAAGAAACTATCATTACATGTTTTCCAAAGAACAACAAGAGTATGGGAATTTTAGGAGTTGGATATGAATACGTAGACAAGATAGTTCCCAAGTCGGAATCAGATGATTGGAAATCATTTATAAAACCAACTTCAGATGGACTTACGCAAACAGGACAAAAACTACTTCAGCACGCCATGGAAAGCTACGTGTACTGTACCCTAGGCGCACAAGCAAAAACGAGATGGAGTATCGTGAATAAAGGCGCAAAGAGTTCTCAGACGCAAGACATGTTTCATCAACTTGTACAAGACACGGTCATTCAAGACGATCCTAGGGTGATGATCAGTAATATGAGACAAGCAATTCAAGATACAAACGTCGTGCTGAATATGGTGGTTTGTCCGGGAATTATCCTGATTCCTTCAGACATGGTCATACTAGACAAGCCTATAGAAGGATTTAACAACACTTTGACAACAGCGACGGCGTCAATGAAATTCAGTAAAAACAGCGACGTTACCTTTGTAAGTGATTTTGAGCAAAAATCAAGCAAAACAAAACTCCTTCAAACTCCTTAGAAGTTCCTAAGAGTAGTTCTAAGCAACTTTCAAACAAAAACACAGGAGCTCTAAAACTCTTTGAAAAAAGTTCCTACAAATAGTCCTATAGACTCCTTAGAAGTTCCTAAAAGTAGTTCTAAGCAACTTTCAAGCAAAAACATAGGAGCTTTAAACTCTTTGAAAACTCCTTAAAAGTTCCTACAAATAGTCCTATAGACTCCTTAGAAGCTCCTACAAGTAATTCTAAGCAACTTTCAATCAAAAACACAAAAAGGTTACTTGAAACAGCAGGTGTTATGTTGGCGACTGGTGTGCTCTTAGGAAAATTTGTTATATAACAGAAACACTTTGTTACATAAAATAAATGGCTTTGAATTACGGGTTTGTTCCTGAGAATAGAATTATTGAAGATGAGCTTGTAAAGGTCAAGTCTGATATTCAAACCAGCAAGACTGAGCTAGGTTCCACAAAGAATGATATTCAAACCAACAAAACTGATATTCAAACTCACTATTCTTACATCAACCCTATTTTGTTGGATGTTAGAAGAAACAGCGGTACTTCAAGTGTTAATCAAAATAATATTAATTATATCAATGCCGACCTTGCGCAACTAAAAACAACTTTGCCAAAAAAAAACTCTTATATCTTCGACTTTTGTTATGAAGGTTTAAAAACGGGCTACATTTATCCTTCTAGTACTAACAGTAGATGGAAAATGGGGCTTCTGGCCCACTTTTTTGCTGACGTCAGCAGTTTTTAAAAGGGGAATCCCCTTTTTGCCATTTTTCCTGGAATTTCCCCTCTTTTTCCTGGAATTTTAGCTAACGTCAGGTCACGTGACGTCATAGCTCATTAATTATTCAAAATGGCGGCTGGATAATAGTATATATTACTACTACATAGCTCAT
>JAODVM010467597.1:0-21241 GCA_025400095.1 Phenganax marumi | reverse complement strand
CGGTCCGTTAGCTCAGACCTTCATCAGTGCAACTGTTGAGTTGCACTGATGAAGGTCCGGGCTAACGGACCGAAAGCTTTGCAATAATAAATATATACATGGTGCACCCTCAAACGAATACTGATATTGCTGTTTTCGCCATGCAAAAACTACAAGAATCTTATTATTTACAATTCTTTTCTAATGTATACATTATGTATACGAATATTTATTACCTTAGACTGTCTATTTTTACAAGAATCAATTTTCACTTTCCTTACACAATGCTAAGCTGTGGTGAACTTCAATTCTACCTGATGGATATTTGTTTTTGATGACTTGAGCTTCACCCCATCTAATGACTGCTAACAATACATCCTGTTCACTTGCCTAAACACAAACAAACATTTATACAGCGAAAATCGTACAGCAAAACACAGCAATAAGTATAAATTCTATTTTTTAGGCCGAGTCGAATCATTTCGGAAAAAATTATGTTAGAGATGATACTATAAAAGGTGAGTTTCTATAAAATTAAAAGTCTGCCGAAAGCCTAAGGTCGTTTGTACGAAGCCCATATAGCAAAAAAACGATGGGTATTTAACTCAAAACAGAAATCATGGGTCGGTTGTTCGAAATGTGGATCGCGTTATCCATTGGACAGTGAATTTTTCAACGTTCAAAAAATTGGACAAAAAATACTGAAGCTTCCATTTTGTTCAACGATATAAATATTAGAGACATCAATCGTAACTTTACGTTATAATGATCAATGGAAAATTTTAAAAAATCGCCACTAGAAAAATGCACAATTTCCAACAATTCATCGATTTATACCTGAAGAAAGTCAGACTTTAATGCTTCAATGAGAAATTGTTTTGGTAAATTTAGAAAGACATCCAAGTGAACAAGACTAAGGAATTCTTCTCGAAGATAATGCATCGTTTGTCTGTACACCCAGTGAGAACCATGACTTTTGTGACTCCACTCGAGCGTGGGAAGCAACGACATTGGAGATAGTTCTTGAATGATAATGTCCTCTGCACCTGAATGTAGAAGTAGCTACTGCTTAATGCAACCTTCGTTTTAGACTAAATTTTAAAAAAGTTTGAATTAGGAAAATCTATTGCCACTGCCTGAAAGAGCATCCTGCATCCAGTAAACTGCCACGTTTGGTAGGGAAATATTGTAAAATAAGGAAATACAGCCGTGCAAAGTTGGCAAATTTTGTATACTTTTCTATTACGTGCGAGACTCTACTACCCTTTTTTCTTGAACGGGGTATCAATTTCCCGCGCGTAATAGAAAAATATACAAAATTTGCCAACTTTGCATGACTATATTTTCCTTATTTTACAACATTTCGCAACCAAACTTGGTAGGTTTACTAAGTCTAGGATGCTTTTTCAGGCTATGGTAAAAGACTTTCTTAGTTCAACATTTTTTAAAAGACCAAAGTTCCATTTGGATTTTCTAAAGGTTAGACAACATATTAGCATGCAGAGTAAAAGATACGTACAGCAATGGGGGCAAATTACTACTCAAAATTGGATATTTTGAATGTTGAATGTCAGTTTTGATATCAAGATCATTAGAAATCTTAATGAAATGCAGAAGAAGTCTAGCTCTTTCTGAAAAGAACAAGCACCTGGCACACTGTCAGATACAACAGAATGAAATGAACGCACCTTGTTCTAGCGTCGCAAAATCCAAAAACCTAGCTATTTCATAGACTTCCATTGCCACCTCAGGGACAGTCAGCAGCTTGTGAGGATCCTCTACGCTCTTTTCGTCACTGCCTAATGCCCACCTGATCACCGATGAAACGTCAACACAATCAAGGTACAAACATTGCAATAACACTCTACCATACTGTCTGGGTATTATTTTCTCGTCCAAAACTAGTCTCAAAGGCTTCGACATATCTTGTTCCTTCGCTAACTTAGCAAGCAATGATTCGAAAAATGGTGACCGAGCAGCTAGAATTGCTTTATGGCATTGTAGTTCAAAACAGGACTCTACACCAGGTAGTTCCTTATGAGTGGCGTTAACCAAGTTATCTTGAAAAACTAAAGTTGTGTCAGTAAATTCACTTGTATTGAGTAGTAAATTCATATCATGTTCAAGCACATTTGGAGTACCAAATTCTTCGCCCATTTTCAGAAGGATTTCCAAGTTATCCAAACCTCTATCGATCGTCGGTAAATCGCCAGTGTATAAATAATGCAACATCATTTCAAATATACTCACTGTTAGTTCAGAGTTGCTGATATTGACACGAATCTTCGCATTGCGAACCGGATTTTTCGCCAGAAGTTTTCGGAAAAACGGCGATCTTACTGATAATATAAATCTGTGACAAGGAAACTCCACATCTCTGAATTCCAATACAACATCTGTGAAGAAGCCTCCCTTATATAATACCAGCAAGTCCTCTTTTAACGCCCTCACTCGAGGCCTCGCTAGACTTGTTTGAATTGCTAAGTCCTTCAAAGCTGAAAGCGATTCGTATTCCTCCACAAGTGCATTAATTTCATGAGTATTCCAGGACTGAGTTAGCTCTCTAATGTGCTTCACATAACTGCGCGTTTTATGCGCAGAACGATGTCGAGAGAACTTCCTCCTCAGGGTCGCAAACTTTGAAGCGCTCTTTTTCCCTTCTGAGGCCTTTTTGGTCTTTCGTGGAAGGCTTTCGACAAATCGTGAGCCGTGAAGGGAATTTATCCCACCCATTGTAGAAATTTGCAAAGAATTGGATTTTCAACAGAACATCAAGATTCTAATCTACCATCTTATTTTGAATAAGTTATCGCCAATTGATGAAGTTTCTATGCTTTTCAACTCTTGCTTTGGTGTTCTTCATACCAATGATTTATTCATCATACAGAAAGGCCTAAAACACATTTTTAGTTGCTTATTTAACCCATTTATCAAGTGGCAAGTGTCCAATATCTTGATATGTACAACTGCATTGGGCTTTCGACAGATCAGAATAGCAGAGTCGGGTGCATTCGGCTGCATAATTTGCCACTCAATGAGTCAATACTGAACGTCAAATAAATTGACATGCTCGCACTATAAGGTGGTTACGAAATGGGAATAGTATGTAAATGCCAGTTTTCTTAAACTTATATCGACAATGAACAGCAAATCACACACAGCAATTAGCAGCAGCGATGTAACACTTCTTGGGAATGGCCAGACTTAGAATACTACATTGCCATGGAAGCTTACGATGATTTGCTGTATAGCCAACCGAGTGTGCTTCTATGTAGTGTATATTCTTTTTAGATAAATACTCGAGCAATGAATTATGCATGAATGATAGATGACAAATTGACATATACCCAAAACAAATGTTCTGGTAATTCTTTAGTCACAATTATGGGACTCTAAATATCGTATTTCTACGCATCCCAGCTGTGGTCCTACATTTTTGTTGTATTATCTAACGCTTTTTATAACATCAAAGGCCATTTCTGCTACCTATAAATATATAACAATGTTTTGTTGACTATTTTGTCTCGATCTAAATTATACATGTCAAAACTCACTTTTTACTCCACAGCAATACCCCTATCTTTTCAGTGCTCAACAACAACCAAGGAGTTTTTCAGTTTGACGCTTTAAGACGAAGCGTGTTCAACTCGCCCACA
The DNA here is from genome assembly GCA_025400095.1 of Phenganax marumi. Taxonomy (NCBI): domain Eukaryota; kingdom Metazoa; phylum Cnidaria; class Anthozoa; order Malacalcyonacea; family Clavulariidae; genus Phenganax; species Phenganax marumi. The sequence goes on along the minus strand of JAODVM010467597.1, from coordinate 17,606 downwards.
GTCTACGTGACAAGAACTAGTAAACTTACCGAACTTTCTACAACACGATGACGAAAGTACCAGAATCCAACTTCTCCGACGTTATAAACTGCATTTGCGACGTTCTTACGTCAAACCAAAGGACACGCAGCATTAATTATTAAGCGAAATAAAACAGAGACACGGTCAAAGCGGAAAAAACACACAGAACGTGAGACATTTAATAAACAGCCTAATTGCCAGAAATTCAAGAACTTTTGCTTGACAGGATGGATGACCGAAAATTAGGAGAAGGCCTGGAACTTGTAAACAATGCGTAATTTATTTATTTATGCTAAATTATTCCATAATTATTAATAAATACCGCACAGTTGGTAAAGTCTTCTCTGCGCATGTGCATGTTTTATAGGTCCACCCATCTGGTCCCATCCATGGGTACGTAACGCAGTGACTATACAGTGTGATCCAGTTTTAGCACTATTCTATGCAGTTACTGCACCATATCACTGTGAGGAATAACAACCATTATTGTGATGTTCTGTTTTGCACCAGCAGTTAGTGCTGCATTGATAAGATGCTTGCTAATTTCTACTGCTACAAAATCACCATCATGTCTCATTAGCAAATCTTTCAACAACCAAAGCAGAGACTCCTTGTTGGCATTACACTGTCCACCAGTCTTTGTACTATTAGTCGCATTAATATCCCTGCTGTCTTCAAGGTGAATTGCAGTAACATTCACTGAAGATTCATGAACTGCCAAGGGGTTGTTTGTTAGAGCTTCTTTCCCCTTTATGTGATTACTTTGATCAATTAATTTTGCTTTTTCTTTTTGTCCATTTTGAGAACCTATTTCGCCTGCCGGACTATTGTGATTAGACTGAATTGCACTGGCCGTATCTGATGCAAATGTTTTTAACCATTCTTTGATAATTACAAGCACTTCGTTTTCATCAAAAACCTGCCAGAAACCAAAGCATGCCATCAAAATAATCTGACAATTATTGGAAATTGAAATACTAGAGACTGCAGGGACATTTATGATACTCGACTTTAATATAGGATCACCATGGTTACCAAGACCTCTGGTTGTCATAGCAACACCATTGACCCATGCAGTCTTGGACCATTTCTGAATATCTCCACTTGCTTTAATCCTGTGCCTCTCTTTCCTATTGGCTGGAGTATGGTCTTCAGTAAGAATTTGAATCAAATTGTCATCCTCCATCAAAATTGCTTTGACATTGCCAACATTTGCTATATGAAGGGCATCATTGATCAACACGCAAGTTGTTGCTGAACAGCCACTCCAACGATTACGAGATGTCTCTTCTGAACCCAATTGCAACACTCTGTCCATTTTTTCAAATGCTAGTGGATAGGCAACAGAAAAATCATTGTATTTGCCATCAAGAGCATCTTTTAAAATTCCGAAAAATTGATCAGAACATTTTCTTGCTGCTGTAGGACCGTTGTATCCGTCAAACACTGCAAAGTATGAAGCTTTTGGACAATCGGTATAACAAGGTGCAAAGCTGTATGCGCTTTCCATAACAGACTGCCACTTTTCATTGGTGGTTTCACATACACCTAGGCCAACTGCCTGATTTAGCTTTGCTCTTATGGACCTAATTATGATGTCATGATGTTGTATAAAACTGGGCTTCACTTTATTTGAATGTCCATGCATGTCACACTTGATGACCTCATAAGCCAAGTCAATCTTACCAAGCTCTCTACGATAAGCTGGCAGACTGACATTTAACAGTTTGTCCAGTTTCTTAATCAATGCAATGCGTTGTTGACTTAGCATTTGTGTATTGTGAGGCTTCGTCGCAAAATCGTATTCATAGAGTGACAGTGCCTTGTGCAACGCGCGGTGGTCCTGCAAGTTCTTGAGGTCTACATAATTGCTACACTGCACACATGACATTGATAATTGCTTGGGTTCAAAAGTGTGAATTTGTTGTGTAATACCAATTTTCGTGATGTCTACATCGGATAAAACGTTATCCAAAGTTCGTTTTCCACATATAGGACGAGCGGACGAATCCATAATGCCATAATGCAGCAACGATGTTTGCTTAGATTCGGACATGAGATGATTTAATAGCCGTACTGTAAAGCTGAAAAGCTTTTGATCCTCTAAAACAAACACAGATATAGCAACATAAGCCGTCACCATGGCAAAAGGATAATGTGGAAACGGGGCTCCAACACCCAAAAGGTGGAATGTCGCCTCTGATATTATTCAAAACAACTCAGCAATCAGTTCTATGGTAATTACTAATCAACCTAATTAAGTCACTAATCCACCGTGAGTGTTCTAATGAGGTTGACTGGGTGGGAGTATGGCAGTAATGGCACTAATCTATTGTTTTCCGCGAAAAAGAATCATTACTTGTAATGTTTTGCAACAAATAATTTAATCAGCAGTCACCCTAATTAAGTCACCAATTACTGCTAATAAAAGTTGCCCGCGCTGAAGCATGGCACTAGTTGCTGTTGTTGCCAAGGAAAATCAAGGAAGTTTTGGCGGATGTTTGTGTGATTTTGAAATTTTTTCGTATTTTTGCAAAACGTGTGCTTGAAGCAGTCGGTTTTTACCGTTTGAAAGCTTTATATTCCAGCTCAACTATGAATCACAGAAATGGAGAAAGTGGTAAGGTTCAATGCAGTTTGGAAAGCAAAGCTAGAAACGGGTGTTTTTAGTGTTTTATATTGCAAGAAGTTTTCACGTTTACTCGTGACCTTAGCTAAACACATGTCGTTTTATACTTTAAAGTTTGATTTCTCCTTCCTGTAGTCGGTGTTGTGTTCAGTGGCAGCCAGAAAATTGTAAAATAAGGCTATGTTATTCTGTTAGATGAATTGTATAAAGTCTTTTATAGCTTGTATAGAATTTATACTTCAGTGAATATGTGTAGAATTTATACTATAGTGGTACTACAGTTTTTTACCCTCACTCAGGGAAGGCATAACCATGCATGAAGTGCAGGGGCTAAATCTTCAATCGCATTTATAAAATGTCATAAAAACGCTTCTAAATGCCAAGCAATGCTCAAAAGCTAAGCAATGTAAGGTCTTTGTAGTTTAAGTGTAATTATTATATAGATAAAAGCCCCCTGGCTTTAGCCCCCCCACCAGCCTTCCTGATTCTGGGTAGTAAATTGTCTAGCATATAGACAGAGCAGATTTCTTCACACTGGTAATACAGAAGGCCATTGGCACCTAAAGTGCTCAAAGGCAATGAATTTACATTGTATTTTGTAGGGTTACTTCAAATTGAAGAACAGGATAGCAGAAGTTCCAAACCTGTTTCTTACCAAAGAAAAGGAGGTGATTGGTATTACCAAGAGGAGCAAGGTTAGTACTGTTGAAAAATATAGTATCGTATGGTTCAACGGGGTAACTACTTATCTAAATGCTCTGGTTTTAAATAATTATTTGGCTTATTTGTGTGGAGATTAACTGCAGTGGACTCTAATACTATTAGGAGACAGTGCAACCGCCCGCTCAAATATCAGAGAAACTGACTCTGAATTTGTGAAGCTTTCGAAGCAAGGAGGTCACGAAGGTACATTTCTTTTTTGAATAAATTATGTATTATAAACATGCACAATCCCTGCATGACCTTGGTCTTTAAGGATCAGTGTGTGAAGGTCAATTTATTCCATGTATATTTCTCATTTTTAATTGCTAATGGACAAATCCAATGGTAGAATTAATATCAGTCTAGGCAAAAACAAGTAAATTCATCTACGTAGCTGGAAAGAACATACTAAATGTTGTAAAGTTTGCTCGTGAAAGGTTGGCAAATGTGGGAAGGATGGGCCTGTGAAGTTTGCAAATTTAGTATATTTTTCTATTACATGCTGAAATTGTTACCGTTTTTGAGCCGAAAATGATCCAAAAATGGTAACAATTTCTGCACGAGATAGAATAATATACAAATTTTGCAAACTTCACAGGCCATCTGTCCTGCATTTTGCAACCATTCGCAACCCAAACTTTGCAATGTTACTGCATCTAATAAAAGCTCAAAACTTCAAGAACTATTACCAAATAGAATTTTAACAAATTATGATCTGAGAAGTAGTGAACTATATTACCATTATCCCTGTAAGACCAAACGTTTTAAGAATTCGGATCTACCTCAATCTGTCATATGATAATATTTTTTTAAACTTTTTACATTTGGCACTCATGTAATTTAACCTTTTATTGGTTACAGGATCGGTATTTTATTAAATTAATGATAATTAATAATAAAAAAATTAATAATAACTAATAATGTCCTTTCCAGCTGCGTGGATGCATTTACTTCTTTTTGCTTGGATCGACATTTTGTCTATGATGGGATTTGAGTCGCCGTTTTGGATGATGATGTCATAGCTCATTTACATATTAAATGATTGACAGGTTGCCATTTTGAGTAATTAATGGGGTTGATGACGTCACGTGGGCGGGGCTTATTATGCAAATTCAAGCTCATTTTGGGCATATGGAAACGACCCCACCCCCCTATTTTTGAAATTTTGGAAAATTTTTGTAATAGTAATTTATACTTTGGCGCCATCTTGAATTGCATGTTTGGGGCACTGGTTTTGGGGGGGAGGGGATATCACCCGATTGTTGTAGAAACCCCTTTTCTACACCACTGATTTGTCCATTCTAGGTCTTTTGAGGATTGATTCAGGAGAAGTGAAAGAAAATCCATTTGTCAATTCTCATGGAAGATGTATGTTGTTTTTCGTATTGTTGCATGCCGTTCGTAACGTTACGGAACGTAGCGTTTTCCTTCGTTTCAAACTCATCAGTTTTGTTCTGGTGCTCGCGAAACAAAGACATACGCTTCGTTCCTAAGTTCTAGGATTGAAGTGGGAAACAGGCTAAATGCACCGTGCAAACATATACTAGATGTGAGAAGGGAGGAACGAAAATCGCCTTCGAACTGCCCGCCTGCAGGCATGAAGCACGCTGAGGCAAACACTGTGCCTGGTAACCCGATATGGTTAGGCGGAAGCGGCCCCGAGAAAGGATTTGTGCCTGGAAAGAGATTTATGAAGAAGGAGTGCAAGGAGTCTCCATTTGCTGTCTCTGATGATTGGATGGGGTAGGTTTTATTGAGATTTTGAAATATCCATCATTTGTGTTGAATGATGTTGTCCAACGTTTTTGTTTTGTCGTTTTGATCATGTTTATGCGAACGTGCAGCGCACGGTCACAGATGAGAGACTAACAGATGTCCGACTGCCCCAAAATTGCGTAAGCCGATTTTCCTGAGATTTCAATGGCGGCCATTAACCTAGCAAGTGCCCTACAGAAAAGCATTTACCCCCCCCTGAACAAATGATTTTGGAAATGGCACCCGGGGGGTGATGGTCTCTGTTTAGGGCACTTGCTAGGTTAGTGGCGGCCACTTACGCCAAAATCATAGGCTTGAAGACTAAGTCGGACATCTGTTAGTCTCTAATCTGTGGCACAGTGAAGGCGTATAGGCTATACACGGCAACGATTCCATGTAGTTACGACCACAAGTTCACCCACTCAAAAACGAGTTTATTTCTATAATGGAGCATAATGGACCTTTAACCTTATAGACACAATTTTAAAAAAAAATTGAACTAGGAAAATCTTTTACCACAGCCTGAAAGAGCATCCTGAATTTAGTAAAACTGCCAAGTTTGGTTAGGAACTGTTGTAAAACAAGGAAAATATAGCCGTGCAAAGTTGGAAGATTTTGTATATTTTTCTATTACGCGCGGGAAATTGATTGAACCCCGTTCGAGAAAAAGGGTATTCATTTCTTGGGCGTAATAGAAAAATATACAAAATTTGCCAACTTTGCACGGCTATATTTTCTTTACTTTGTAACATTTCCCAACCAAACTTGGCAGTTTTACTAAATTCTAAATGCACTTTTAGGCTGTGATAAAAGATTTTCCTGGTTCAAACTGTTTTGAAATTTTGTCTATAAGGTTGAAGGTTTATTGAACGAATACTTTTAAAGGGAGAAGTTTCAAGAGTAAACACGGTCGAAAAATTGTTGAATTCAGTTTCGTGTGAACGTAGCCATATAGTCGCTAAAGGAATGACCTGCAAACTCGGCCAAAGTATTTTTTCTGTCTAGAGGCCCGTTTACACGGGCGATTTTTGCTGCAATTTTTCTCCCCTTAGGGTATGTGATCGAGTAGGTTGACTGGCGAGTCATTGACAAAATTGTTAGACTAAGTATATACGCCAGTTATCCACTTTATCACATCTTTCAACAGGAGAAAATCGCAGCAAAAATCGCCCGTGTAAATGGGCCTTTATTGTCATGTTTATGCAAACTTGTGCACGGTGAAGACATAGTCATTGGAGATATGGTTTGGAGACTTGACCAAAGTCTTTGTTCTATCTCTTTGTTCATGTTTATGCAAACTTGTGCACGGTGAAAAGTAAATTTTGCGCAAGCTTGCAAACCACCTCCTTCCAATGTCTACGATTTTTTTCAACATTTATAGATGTTTTTGAAAAACACTTCATCTTACCGTCCATTGATTTATCTTCTATCTCTCGCCATGCTCGTACTTCATGTCTCGTCATCAAATGAGGTCGTCAAGTCGGGCCAACTTGCGACGTATTGCCATGACGATTTCATCGCAGCGTGGCGGCATTGTTGTGGTCAGCAGTATCCAACGTGCGTCGCCGCTGCACTGGCCAGCGTGCAGCAGTCTAGAGGCAAAAGGAAACGAGACATTATGAAAGGTGAAAGACTCATTTTTCATTTTGATTATCATGATTCTGTGTATTAAGTTAGTTCTACACAAGGGTGACGTTTGACTTGGTTAAGTTCAGCAGAATGGATTAAGTTCGACAGACCTCGTTTGGAGCGACAGAGAATGCTGTCGTATTATGCGACACGGGAGCGACAGCAAGTCAAACGTCGTTCTTTTCATGTGCCGAACGTAGTGAAAAATTGTTTTAATTTATTTGAATTCATTTTTAAGTTTTCTCTCAAGAAATTCATGTAACACAATTTTATGCATTAGGAGCGACACATTAAGTTCGACGTTTGACTTGATGCCTGTCCAACATCGATCTAGTGTCGAATTTAATTGTATTAAGTTCGGCGCACGAGAAGTTCGACGTCTAACCCGAACCTAATCCTCAAATGATATTTTATGGTTCCAGACAATCCATTTTTACCATTCTGGAAAGCAAATGCATTTTTGAATGGACGACACAGGCGTTCCGGCTCGGCTATGACTGGGGCGACTGAGGAATGCTGCAACGAACAATGCAGTTTACAAGAAATTGCAGAATATCCATGCTTTTAAACAGTCCGAGAATCTAAATCTATTTATAAATAATTAAGAAAAGTTATTTAACGAGTGCTTTGAAAATATGAAATTGCCATTTGTCTGGTAAAGAAAACTTATTGAACGCTTAAATATGTACAATCCCTGACCGTGATATAGACACTGTAAAGCAGCCAGTATAAATCAATGACGATGAAGTTTTTACATGAGAAGATATATTACAATTCTTCTTTAAATGCCTCAATTATATGTACAATCCCTGACCTAGATATAGACAATTTAGAGCAGCGAGTATAAATCAATGGCGATGAAGTTTTTACACGAGAAGATATATTACAATTCTTCTTTAAATGCTTCAAATATTATAAATATGTACAATCCCTGACCTGGCTTTAAAGCAGCAAGTATATATCAATGAAAATGAAGTTTTTACGTGAGAAGATATATTACAATTCTTCTTTAAATGCTTAACATATTATAAATATATACAATCCCTGACCTTGACATATAGACACTTTAGTAGCCATTATAAATCTATGAAGATGAAGTTTTTTACATGAGAAGATATCTTACAATTCTTCTTTAATGATTCAAATATTATAAATATGTCTAATCCCTGGCTTTGATATACCTTTGTTTCACGGAGCATTACAAAACAGAAGTTGGTCGTCAAATATTGTCACGAAATGCCACCCATCGGATGCGGAGAACAGAGCAGATTCTTCAAATCGCCGGCCGAATACAAAATGAGTTGTCAATTCAAGTTTCCTGAATCGATTTGTAACGTTATCTTAAAAGCGATGATTTCAAAGCATTCTAAGAAGCTGCCCACTGTGAAGTTGGTTTTAACAAATCAATACGGCAAATTAAAACGTTGTACTACAAACAGGCTATATCCTCTGAGATAAAAATCTTCCAGCCTACATAAATACGCCTAGAAGACGAACAGTTTTGTCTTTAAAAAAATTTCTGCCAACACTGCCTCGTATTTGACGAGCACTTCAAAACAGACTTTATCATATTCAACAGCTTAAAGATATTTGTATGAAACAAGGTTTGGCATTTTAAATATGCACATATAGGGACTCAATGTCACGTTTCACAACTGTTTTTACGCGCTATGCTAACAGTCTAACTACTGTGAAGCACCGCAACATTATCCGCGCCAAGAAAACCTGTAATTATCAACGTGAAATTATACAGAATTAACTGAACACTTATTTCGAAAACCGCTCATTAGTAAGCGAACCTTAAGACAGCCACAACGAAACCAAGGAAATACACACGAAATTGGAAGGTAACGGGGTTTTTCGTACTCAAACTTTTATATCATTGGCATTGTAATAGAAAATGCATGTGTAGACGCAAAAGCGATCGTGTTAAAAAGGTTTCTTCAATTAAATTCATTGAACAAAGAATTTTTAGAAACGAGTATTAGGTAAAACCTTCATTTTTGTACCGGTAAAATAAAATTCTGTTATAGAATATTTAGGAACTTTTAAAACACACATCACTAATGACAAAGTATATTTATACGATGCTGTATTACGTTCTCAAACAATGCTTTAAGCATTTACGAGTTTGCTAAACAGACAAATTGAAATAGTGTGGCGGTCTTAAAGCGGTATTAATCAGCTTCATTTTCTATGGAAGTAAAGCAAAAAGTTTCGATGAAATACGCTACAATTCAAGCAAAAAGTAGGCGTCACTGTTGAATATCTATTCAATCATTTTTTGTTTCAAACGCACACGACAAACGTAATATATTCTAATTAATTTTCCAAACATATTCATTGTAAAACTGTATAGGCGCCGTTTGCAAATTACAAAGACAATTTTTAACAGCCAGTTTCGAACATTTTACTGGCTCTTTCAAATTGCTTGTACAGAGGTCAAGGACTGTAAATAAATATATAGTATTTCAAGCGTTTAAAAGCGGATGGTAGTCATTAACTATAGGCCAGCCCAAAATTTATAAAGATGAAGTTTTTACTGATAACCTATACGGAAATTTTTGATTTTCATGACTCAAACATTTCTTATATGTACAATTTGCTGATCTTGACATCATCACTTCGAAGCAGCCAGCATATATCAATGCAGACGGAGTTTTTGTACGAGCAGATATATTGCAATTCTGTTTTAAATTACTCGAACATTAAAACTATATGTATACAATCCTTAAGTGCGTGTGTAGACTTTGTTGCGATTACGTAAACAGATAAACAATTATTTTGCAAAATGCACTTGTCTCATGTTAACACAAAAGACTACAATCCACGTGTAAACTAATCCCTAATGGAATCCATCAATTATTTAAAATTCAATTTGCATCTTCACCGTGTTTTCGCTTTCTCAATATCGCACAGCTAGACAATCACAACATGCACGCGCAGTAGCGCTAGACAAGCTGTTGTCATCGCATGCACAAGAGGCACCATGTCGGGTTCTAATAACAAGAACTCAGCAGGATGCTTTCTAATAACTTAGAATAAGAATACTGGCTTGAAATCGCACACGTTTCAAACGAAATAGAAATTTCGTGATCACAAAATAAAGATAAAGCCAAGTGGATTAATTTATTCTGTCAAATTTAACGAAATACTGAAGTCGAGTGATTAGAATGCTGAGATATAAAAAGGACAAAAGCGATTTCTGCTGTTAGGAGAGGGACGTTTTTTTAAAGCAACAACGGACTGGTACTCAAACAACACATGATGGCATTTTAAAGATTTTCAGATTAAACACAGATAGTTTTTGAATACAATCGAGCCTTTTCAATACGAATGCCAAAGGAAAAACTCGATAAGCGTATAATTGAGATTTCCACATTAAAGAGATGTCTGCATTAGAAAAATGTCCATGTTACAGCGGTGTCTGTATTAGAGAGAAGTCCACATTGGACAGGTGTCTGTGTTAGAAAGACTTCCACATTAAAGAGATGTCTGCAATAGAAAAGTGTCCATGTTAGAGCGGTGTCTGTATTAGACAGGAGCCCACATCGGAGAGGTGTTTGTATTAGTGAGATTTTCACATTGGAGAGATGCCTGCATTAGAGAGGCGTCCACATTAAAGAGATGTCTGCATTAGAAATGTGTCCATGTTAGAGCGGTGTCTGGATTAGAGGGGAGCCCACATTGGAGGAGGTGTCTGTATTAGAGAGGAGTCCAAATTAGATAAATGTCCCATATTAGAGAATTGTCCGTGTCAGAGAGGTGCCTGTATTAGAAAGACTTCCACATTAAAGAGATGTCTACATTAGAAAAGTGCTCATGTTAGAGCGGTGTCTGCATTAGAGGGAAGTCCACATTGGAGAGATGTCTGTATTAGAGAGGTGTTTACATTAGAGAGATGTCTGTATTGGAAGGACTTCTACATCAAGGAGATTTCTGTATTAGAGAGGTGTCCATATTAGAGAGACTTCAACGTTGGTGAGGAATCTGTATTAGGGAGATGTCCACTTTGACCCGCTTTGTCTTTGGTTCCCCATGTCTGTATAACAAAAGTCTCCGTACTATAGAAGAAGTGTTTGAGTATATGGGTGAGCTGGAAGCTAACAAACTCTCCGTATTAGAGAAATGTTTGGCACAGGGGCCTGGGCCTTAGGTTGGATGTTGGACAGAGGGACTGATTGAAATTCCTGTGTCTAGCATGTCTTTTTTCGACCTAGGTCATGGAAAATCACAACAACGGCACCACAAAAACGACTGAAGCAAATATTAGAGAAGGCCAACACTACTTATTCGTAATGCAGATAATTTGCTATTGTGTGATAAGCTTCGTGGGCACCCTAGCGAACGTCGTTATTTGCGTGGGCCTGTCGCGTGGACGTCTCAAGTCAAGTGAATATTTCATATTAAATTTAGCGATAGTGGATCTGCTGGTGTGCGCCGGCGGAATACCGCTGGACATCTATTTGCATTTCTCGGGCACATGGCCATACGGACCAATTCTGTGCCACGTTATATACCCCTCGCAAACTCTGCTTATCCTAATATCGATACTCACTCTCATGGGTATGAGCTTGGAACGCCACAGAGCTATATGCAGCCCGTTCAAAAAACCCCTCAGTAGAAAGTCCATTCGAATCAGTATTGTCTTCATTTGGCTAATAGCAATTTCCGTCGTAATACCATACGCAAAGGTAAGCGAAAACATTTACAATGCTTGTAACAAGGTCAGGGATTGTAGATATTTGAAACATCAACAAAAGTTGCGGTAAACTGTTTTATAGGTAAACACTTCCTTTTTATTGATTTATATTAGTTGTTCAGTGCCCGTATCAAGGTCAGGGATTGCACATCTTTATAATACTTGAATCATTTACAGAGAAATTGCAGCATATTTTCTATTCTAAGAACTTCGACTTCATTGATTTTTACTGGCTGCTTTAAAGTGCCCATTTCAAGGCCAGGGATTGTACATATTTATAATACATGAATAATTTACAGAAGAGTTGTAATATATCTTCTCATGTAAAAACTTCATCTTCATTGATTTATACTGGCTGCTCTAAAGTGTCTATATCAAGGTCAGCGATTGTACATATGTATAATACTTTAAGCATTTAAAGAAGAATTGTAATATATCTTTTCATGTAAAAACTTCATCTTAATTGATTTATACTGGCTGCTTTAAAGTGTCTATATCAAGGTCAGGAATTGTACATATTTATAATATTTGAAACATTTAAAGAAGAATTGTAATATACCTTCTCATGCAAAAATTTTGTCTTCATTGATATGCAGGCTTCTTTAAATGTCTATATCAAGGTCAAGGATTGTACACATTTGTAATACTTGAATCATTTATAGAGAAATTGCAACATATTTTGTTTTCTAAACACTTCGACCTTGTTGATATTTACTGACCGATTTAAGGTCAGGGATTCCGCATATTTATAAAACTAAAGAATTGCATTATATCTTCTCGTGAAAAACTGTAAGAACAACGCGTATGTTAATTTTTGAAGGCGTTAAAATACTCGGACGGCGATTGTCTGGAAAATTGGTCAGTTTCTGGTAACGCAAAGTATTATACGTTAGCTTTGTTCATCTTGGACTACTGTTTACCGCTGACAATTATAACGTTTTGCTACACGAGAGCAGGCTACGTGCTACATACAAAGTTTCAAAAGTTTAGCAAGAAACGATCGAGTTCGCCGGTACAGAATATGGCAACGATGAAACGCCTTCAGCAAAACAAGAAAATTATTAAGGTAGGAGAGAGTTACGAATTGAAAAATTTTAAAAATATACAGACAATACAACAAGAATAGGAAGAGGAAGTAGGAAGACGAAAACAAAATTTCAACGTAGTCAGGAGTAGAACTAAGAAGGGAAGGACATCCTTGCGATGAAGAGGTCCTATACTATGGAAGCACCTTGATAGTAATATTAAGACAACAGCCAGTAAGACCCGATTTGAAGATACACTCAGGAAAAGGGCAAACTTCGACTGCATAAGTTTTTTCAAAGAAGCGGCTGTAAACAATGATAAGAATACCATATTTTAATGTAGGAGAGTTTTTTCTTTTTTTCTTTTGCAAATTAGTTTAGTTCAATTTTCGCAGGTCAAGATCAGCTTTTCAGTTAGAAATATTAGTCAACCTTGCTTTACCAAATAAATTATGAATGAATGAATGAATGAATGATGCTACGAGTACGACTACAAGATATTAGAGAGCTTTAGATTTGACTACGAGTATACGATTACAAGATATTAGAGAGCTTTAGATTTGACTACGAGTATGACTACAAGATATTAGAGAGCTTTAGATGTGACTACGAGTACGACTACAAGATATTAGAGAGCTTTAGATGTGACTACGAGTACGACTACAAGATATTAGAGAGCTTTAGATTTGACTACAAGTACGACTTCGAGATGGAAGAGAGCGTTAGGTACAACTTGTGCGTGGTAAATACGACGCTGTTTCGCCGGTGCTCATATATAAAGCATTCTTTATAGATTTTTAGTGCAGCAGTGATCTTCTTTGTGATCTGCGTCCTCCCTGGTGACTGTTACTGGATGTGGTTTTCCTTCAGAACCTTCGATAACCATCCTTACGACGACCAACTGCAAGTCTTTAGCACCATTATGCTTTACGCTAACAGCGCTATAAATCCTTTCATATTCGGCGCATGTCAAGTAGTGTGCCACAACAGACTGCAGACTCGCATCGGCGATAACCTGACCACTGCAACCCATTTTACACGAAGTAAAGGCAGCGGAAGTTCGATCGGAATGACCGAAAACGGCTTCGGCCGAAATTCGTTTTCACGAACTGCTATCAGGAAACATAAGTACACGAGTTTGAGAACGCGCAATGAGCTCGAAACCACGAGCTCGCGTTTGGATAACGCGGCACTAAACGAACGTGACACGAATGAAGAATGTCGCGACACGAACCAGGACCTTCTTGAAACGAACAAAGAATTGCGTGACACGAATGATGTATTGACAGACACGGGTGGAGATGTTCTTGACGCGAAACAAGAAACACGCAACCCGAACAAAGAAATGCGTGACACGAACAAAGAAATACGTGACACGAACCAGGAAATGCGTGACACGAATGAAGAAACGAGTGACGCGAACAAAGAATTGCGTGGCACGAACAAAGAAATGGGTGGTGAAATATCGATGTCGAGTGATTCCACTGCAACCGTTCATCAAGAAGACGAAAACGCATGCAGTATGGCGTCGAAACGACTACTACACACGGCATGAACTGCGTGCACCAAAAAGCTAATGATAGCACGAATGCGTGTGTTATAACACGATTCCAAAAATAGCGAGCACGAACCGAAAGAAAATGCAAAGGGATTCGAACCTAAGATGAAGAACAGCACGATTTGGAACGAAATCGAAACGAACAAAAGCACGAAGATGATGAAACACGCTATAGACAGCAAGAATGCCACGAAAAACACGCTTCAAAGCACGAAAACTGACATCCGAAATTTCACGAAATCAGTGGAAAATAAAGGTGATATAGTAAATGATTTCTCCAACCACACGGAAATCGTAGATGATATTAAAGTTCCCAAGAATATTTAGCTAGAGAAACAAACTTGTAGTAGTCTATTGTTATAGAAACATAGTACGTGGAGATTATTGAATGTGTAGTACAATATAGTTAGTTTTACCGTTAGTAGAATGATTAATTAATACTCAGAGAAGAAATTGTCAATGAATCCCAGATCTTAATATAGACACTTTAAAGCAGCCAGTATAAATCAATGAATATTAAGTTTTTGCATGAGAAGATATATTACAAATCTTCTTTAAATGATTCAAATAGTATAAATATGTACAATCCCTGACCTTGATATAGAGACTTTAAATTTAAATCAATGAAGATGAAGTTTTTACAAGAGAAGATATATTACAATCCTTGATTAAATGGTTCCAATATTATAAATATGTAAAATCCCTGACCTTGATATAGACACTTCAAAGCAGCCAGTATAAATCAATGAAGATGAAGTTTTTGCATGAGAAGACATATTACAACTCTTCTTTAAATGCTTCGAATAGCACAAATATGTACAATCCCTGATATTGATACAGACACTTTAAAGCAGCCAGTATAATATCAATGAAGAGGTTTTTGCAAGATATATGATAATTCTTATTTACATGACTCAAATATTATAAAAATGTACAATCCCTGACCTTGATATTTGCACTTTTTTAATTTCTACGAAGCGCTTGCAGTTTTCAAAGTTTCTACAAGATCTATAGCATCGATCGACCGAACTTAGACTGTTTTAAATATCAGAGAAAAACATTTTTTCGCAAACCTAACCGCACACGTAGCATGATTGATCAAATCTTATCGCGCTAGTGTAAGTGTTGAATGCATTAGACTTGCGTCATTCTCGTATCAAATGAATAATGATGTTGACACAATAGCACTTAAAACGAGATTAGAGAAAAACTCGAATTCTTGTAAACGAAAGCAATAAGTTCGATGAAATTTCAAACGTAACGTGTGCCTTACCTTTCCTGTAACTGAATACAAGACTTCATGATGTTTTAAACTCCAAAACTGTCTCGCCTAAAGGACAACAGATAAATGAAACCAAGGATGAACCATTATACATATATTCGGTGAGGTTAGGTGCAAAATTCTCCACCAACAATATCGAGGAGACATCTCAGACTGGAGAAATATCGAGCGTAACACTAGCAAGCGTAACACTACTAATTAGCAAGCGTAATAGCAAGCGTAACACTACTAATTACAAAACGCAAGTGCTTAAGAATCGTGGAACTAATTTAGTTCTTTCGAACCCAAAAACTAAATGTCTTAAAAGGTGTTTCAAGTACGAGGCCATCCTTTAGAACGACGAGGTCAAAAGCGCTGAGTCCGTTTCAGGCTCTACTGAGGCTAAAAGAGCCGAGTCTGTTTATTCATTTAAAAGAATCGAAAAATTGTAGCGACATGAAACTAACTCTTCTCTCTCAATAATTAATAAATTACTTTTGCAAATGCTTTTGTCTGTTCATTTGTTCTTTTGTCTATTGCGCACTATACCTGTAATTAACAACTCAACACGCCCCTCGTGAAAACGAGCGATGTTGATGAGTCCAGCATGTCTAAATAAAGTATTGTTTATGTGTGCCTATGTATGTAAAGGCCATTTTGCCCGCGCGGGCGGAGCGCACAGTTTTGAGCATACTGTGTTGCTGATTGTCGGCTCTTGATCTCGGGTACACGCGGAGTAAGATGGACTACTTTTGACTTTCCTGGCATCCACCCGAGACCAAGCGCCGACAGACAACGACTGAGCATGTTCAAAACCGTGCGCTCCGCCCGCGCGGCCGATACGGCTGCAGTGGAAAATGAATAAAACTTCCACCATCCCTTCCCATGGAGATCTCGTAGGTTAGTTTAATCTATCGAGTGACATAATACGGACTACTTTTGACGCCTGTTTTCGAAGGCCAAGTATGAACATGTTCAATTCGCTTGCTCTCATATTTAAGGGTGCGAAGTTCCAAATTCGATAACCTGTGCGGTTTAAGCCGCGTGCAGACGGACAATTTTTCCTTGACAAGGTTTATTTGCTCGGCCAAAAAGTTGACAATTTTTCGTTGACAAGTATCCTTGTTCAAAAGCTAGTTATGCTAGCTTTTGAGCAAGAAACTTTGCTCGTATGTATACGGCCAAAAAGGAAAACTTGACAAGTCAATTAATGTGCAGTCTGCGGATTGTTAATATATTCGGGGCGACTGTTTTGATTTATTAAAGTTTCAAAATTTATGTTTTGGGATTCAGTCGTTTATACTCGTTTTATAATGAAAAAGAATACTTGTCAACAAAAACTTGTTCACTGTACACCCGCGAGCAAGTGATGTCGTCAAAAAAACTTGTCAAGGAAAAATTGTCCGTCTGTACGCGGCTTAAGGGTTTAGTCAATCCCATTTGAACGTGTATAGTGAGAGGTAAAAAACACATAAACAAGCGAGAACAGATTTGATTTGCTTATGCTTATAAGGTAAAAACCTCCGTAATTAATCACCATTGACTTTTATTGAAACCTAGCAATAAACTACAGGGGTGACTTCAACAGCTCTGCATATTCTTTGGACAGACGTCAGTGTCACTGTAATTTAACCACAGACTGCAGGTGATAACGATAATTAACGTCGAAGTTAAAATGTTTATCATAACTTTCACGCGATTAAAAAGCTTTCTTGCAGAAGCAGAGTAAATGTATTTCCGCAGTCATCTGCCTGTTTCGCGTTCCAATTTTTCAACCTAGAGAAACCATACTTGCAGTGGATTACTGAGCAACTCATTGCACCTTTACAGGCCTTAAATAAATCGACGTTACTTTATTTACACTGCTACACTCTGGCGGTTCTCCGATTTACAGCCACAAAACAGTCGCAATGTGAAGTGTGGTGTTTGGCTTGAAGTCACTAATCGTTGTATAGGAAATCCGCAGTTGACATCCACGAGTAGTAAACCAGGTAATATTGCTTAAACATTGAAACTACCTCACTCTTACTAACATAAAGTTTATATATATCATATATATGAATGGAGTTAACTATATATCGTACACACGAGCAAGTGAACTCGTCAAGAACCTTGTCAAGGAAAACTTGTTCGTCGTACACACGAGCAAGTGAACTCGTCAAGAAACTGGTCAAGGAAAACTTGTTCGTCGTACACACGAGCAAGTGAACTTGTCAAGAACCTTGTCAAGGAAAACTTGTTCGTCGCACACACGAGCAAGTGAACTCGTCAAGAAACTTGTCAAGGAAAACTTGTTCGTCGTACACACGAGCAAGTGAACTCGT
>JAODVM010467486.1:0-21245 GCA_025400095.1 Phenganax marumi | reverse complement strand
GTCTCAAAATGTAGGTAAGTGGTATCATCGCACTCACGAAAAGCAAAGGTGACAGCGAGTCTCCCTGGAATATTCCTCTCATGATTTTAACTTCTCCCAGTGCTTCTTGTGCACAAGTTAACTCCACTCTCCAAGATTTCATTGTTTCTTCCAAAAGTCTTCTGATTTCCTCATTCACCCCCAGGTATTTCAGACACTCCAATATCCACGAATGGGGCAACATGTCATATGCTTTCCGGTAGTCTATCCAAGCCATCGCCAAATTTTTCTTTCTTCTCCTTGCTTCTTTTAACACCGTCTTGTCTATATACAACAAGTCAGCAGTTCCCCTTGATTTCTTTCTGCAGCCCTTTTGCTCTTCAAGCAAAATCTTGTTTCCATCGAAAAACGAATAAATTTCGTCAGCCAGAATTCCAGTTAGAATTTTCCATGCAAGGGGCAGACAAGTGATGGGTCTGTAATTACTAGAGTCATTACCTTTGGTTTTGTCTTTCTAATAATCAATTGAAGCCAAATTTGACACCCAGACACGCGTGTTTACTGCTTCGCGATTCTCTCGCGGGAAAACATACTTCACTCCTAGTTGTAAGTTTTTGCCGAAAAAGAAGCTATTTTTTGGGCAGTTCGTTGATAAAATTAGAAAAAAACTGCATTTATTTTCTTGTTTGTGCTTTTTTTCTACTTTCTGCTAAAAAATGCTTAGTAGCCTCGTAAAACTTGTTTGTTTTTGGCAAAGTTTGACTCGTTTTCCGAAAGTGTTTATATGTTTGGTTTCGTGGCCAGGTTTTCCGTTGTGTGGAGAGACCAGGGCCGACCTCGGACTTTGGGCTTCAATTTTTGGCTTCAGGTAGCGTTCCATGTATTTTTAGTTCAATGGGTGCGACGCACGACGCGTATATTAAATTTTCAAAACAAAATGGAGGGCTGGTGGTGAAGCGAACAGTTTTGTATTTCTTTTTACGACGAAGAGAGGTCCATTGGTGAAGAAAATTTGGTATCACCCATAGAAAATCTTAGTTGGATTTATTTTCCGAAAGGATTTTTCTGAAATACTTTTTCATGCTTGACATGTGGGTACTAACGACCTGACAAATCTGTCACCTAAGCAAGCTGCTGTAGGGATTGGAATTAAGGAACCCAGATCAAGGAAGAATCACCGAATACTAATGTTATAATTTCCAGTGTTCTTGTTAGAACAGATAAATCTGACCTACCAGCGAAAGCTCTAGAAGCAAACAAACACCTAGTTGCTTTACGTTCAAAAACAATTGGAAGTTTATTAATCATCAGTCAATCCATCAAGCCTGTCTAAATACCAGGGGCCGGTTGTTCGAAAGGTGGATAGCGCTATCCAGTGGATAGTGATTTTTTGTAACCTTCGTAAAACTTCCCATTGATCGTTACAACATACGATTACGACATATATCGATAGACTAAAGTCTCTAATACTTATATCGCTGACCAGAATGGAAGTTCGACATTTTTTGTCCAATTTTATCAACGTTGAAAAATTCACTATCCAATGGATAGCGCTATCCAACTTTCGAACAACCGACTCCAGAGGTTTACATTTAAACCGAAAGGGGACTTCTGCTGGTGCAAACAATATTGCTAAATTTATTCCTAAGCCATACGAATTTGCCTGTTAGAAACGGGATAATCTAGATATTACTAATCAATCAGAATCAAACTCACTTCAACACATCAAACAAGCGTGGCCTTGCCATTGCCTGCCTAAACATAAATAGCTTCCTTACTCATAATGATGAACTCACAATTTCCTTAGTGGTCATAAACTTAATATTCTTGCCATCATTGGTTTAATTCCTCAACGCGGTGAAACAAAACGAAATTTAAAAAAATCGTTCATGAAAGCTTTGCTGTATTAGTATGAGACCAACAGTTGAGAGCTATGCCATGCAGTTCGCTGTAGTGTGTGTACATGGACTCTTTTCGTGTTCTGATATGGCTATTTTTCGCAACCTCTAGCTAGGTTCGATCCATTTTTCTAGAAATATTTACTTCTACGAATTTTTCGGTTCTTTTCTCACCCCTACCCTAGTTTTACAATGGCCCATCCGTAATCTGATTTCCGAAATAATTTAGCCTGCTATTTATTCCATTACGATAATTTAAATCGTTGAAATTAATTATATCTTGTTCTTGTTTTCGTTAGTCGTTATACATAAAAAATAGCTTATGAAGGCTCTGTGAGCTTTATGGAGTGAAATCTTCTAAATGCAAATAAAAATCTTGCAGTAAAATCTAGTGGTTATGTAAGAATTTTAACGCGGCTTTAGTCTACAAACATGCTTCTATACTGTCACACGTAAATTTACTTCACCCGGACCTCATCAGGCTCATTAGAAACACGACAGTTACACACTATATAGTCTTTTTATAAATTTATTGCATTCTTACCTGTGAGACGCAGCGTTCTTGTTAAGGGCAGCCAGTGAGTCAGAGGGCAACTCAAAGGGCAGCCAGTGAGTCGGACGTCTTGGGCCTCCATTTAAGGCCCGTTTACACTACGGTGAAATTTTAGTACGGTATAGATGAAAATGGTACGGGTACTAAAAAATCGTTTTGGTACGGTAGAATTTTACAGTGTAAACGATTCAGCCGTGCTACAACTTTATCCGTACCAAACTAAAATGTTTCGGTACTTGGTCCGTGTGAAGAGGTGGTCCAAAAGCGGAAAATATGGTACAATACAAAATTCTAGAACAATGTAAACGGTTACCGTACCAAATGTTTGCAGTACTTCCGTTTACTTAACGGCAGTATACTTTAGTACTGCAGTTTTGGCAGTACTAGAGTTTTATTTTTTACCAGTTGGTACGGACAGAAATAGGCAATGTAAATAGGTCATCTGCACTATTTTTTAGTACCCGTACCATTTTTATCCGTACCGTACTAAAATTTCACTGTAGTGTAAACGGGCCTATAGGCTACCCACATGCACGCTGTGCGTACCTAATTTTTACTATAATCAGGCGCCCAACAAATTGTTTCAATTTCATTACAAGAATCAGGGGCCGCCGGGTTGTTCGAAAGTTGGATAGCGCTATCCATCGGATAGTGAATTTTTCAACGTTCATAAAATTGGACAAAAAATGTCGAAACATCCATTTTGGTCAGCGATATAAATATTAGAGACTTTAGTCTATGGATATATGTCGTCATTTTGTGTTTCAACGATCAATAGGAACTTTTACGAAGGCTACAAAAAATCACCATCCAGTGGATAGCGCTCTCCGCCTTTTGAACAACCGGACCCAGGCTTATAAAGCCTTGTTTAGACGTCGTTATTCCCGTCGAAGTTAATTTATAGAAGTCTATTTCTCGAGAATTCAACGTCTGACCGTACCAAAAGCACAAGTCAGCTTGAATTCGCCTAATGTCAGACTTTGTTTAAAAATCCTTGAGAAAGGAGACCTTGTATATTAAATTCGACGAAAATGCGACATCTAAACCCGTTAATTAATAGTGACTTATTTTTGGTAGTTAAACATGTAGCTTTGCTGTATGCTGTGATGTAAGAACTAGAAAAATCAAAAGTAAAAGGAGTATACGCGGCTACGCGGGCTCCAGGAACGAGATTGCAACTTTGCTTTGCAAAGTACCAGCAGAAAAGAATCAGAAAGGGAATACATCGAGCTGTAAGTGAAGGCTCTAACCTATAGGTTGCTTCGTGACTTCAGTACACCCTTCAGTTGCCCAGGCATTTCACTCCAAACAAACCGAGCGAGTTTCGGTCTTTCAAAAATCCGTGGATCTCCTCAGTGAATTTTCGGATTTTTCTCCTGATTTCTTGGGCTTTTTCCCGGACTTTCGCTTTCAAATTGCTAATTCTTTGGATTGGACTTGATGATATTGTTCCGGTTTTTCTGGACATTTTCGACCTTTCGAGGATTTCCGTGCATTTTTTGGACTTCTTGCAGTCCGGACTTTTTTGCAAAGTGAGCGAGATTTGTGTAGTGCAATACCCGTCGGTTGTGCAAAGGCCAGTTTCCACTTCAATCGTATCTATGCTCTGGTGCTCACAAAACAGAGAGATACGCTACGGTACGGGCGAAGTGGAAAACGGCCTTAATTCTAATCTCGCTGTATAAGCTGATCAACCTATAGAATACATAGCCGCCTTGGTTCAGTCGACGGTTATCGTTCTTCGTGCCCGCGATTTTCTTACCACTTCGAATTTCCTAAGTTTAATGATTTTCCCGGCCATTTCTCGCATATTCCATGAAATACGTTCCATGAAATACTTTCCAGTCTTGCGTAAGCACTCAAGTTACCACATAGGACGGAAAATGACAAACGGAAAGAGGACAAAGTCCATGTACGTCAGTCCGTGTCCGTGCTTGAGTGATAGCTGATACACCAACTCCTATCACGGAAGTTTTTGGTAAATGTTGCCTTTAGTACTGTCTCGCTTTCGTATTTGTACGAGTTTCCTAGTTCAGGTGCGTTTATACTGTCTACAATATATTGTGTACAGTACAGATTAGATAAGATATTAGAATTTGTGCAGTATTGTAATTTAGTAATAGTTGCCAGAATTTATAAATAATTGTTTCACTATGAACTGCTGTTGCTACAAAGTACCAACTACCTGTCTTTCGCTAACATTGTATTTAATTGGTTTATTTAGTTCATATTAAGTAGTGATAAGACTAATCTTGATGGTGGATCATAGTCGTATTGTAGAAATTGGTAGTGACAATAGCCTTACTTCAACAACCAGATAATTTCATCTGTAAGGTGAACCCCACTTGATGTGGTAGAAGTACCCTAGCTAACAACTCAGTGGTAATTGTTTTACTGATATCCTCTTGCATGTCTAACTGTTCCTTTACTTATTTTAGATCTATCTGATTGTAATTGGTTTTCAATTTTTTTTCACATGCAGAAGATGAACACTAATCGCTCTGATCGAGGGCATGTCGTGACAGTGGGGAATGTTTTTTGTTTGCTGGTGGTTATAATTTCGATGATTGCAACATGTAATGGGTGCGTTGGTGGAAGCTCAAAAACAGCTGCAAGAGGTAAGAACTATTTCGAGTAATTGTCATCAACAGATCAATTTCCAACTTCCAAGCAATTTCAGCCATCATGATGTCTTTGTTTAGGAAACAATTTCAGCAACACCTATAGCTTGTAAAATAAGCATTTCAGTAATTTTAAGTGTTGTGAGATTGATATTATTTTGCTGCCTAAACTTCTGCATTTGACTGCCATTTCCTGCTGTGACCTGTGCTGAAAGCCACCTGTAAGAGAAACTCAAATATATGGCAATAGGATAGAATGTACACTTTAAAATACATTGGCATGAGAAAACACCTTTTCTAAATGTTTTGCTGAGCCACAACTACCTTCTGTCACAAATCCTCCCGTTTCTTCATTAGATAAACCATCTGCAACGCCAAGTAAGGACCCAACGATTCTAGCTCCAAACACCAGTGCATCCACTATAATATCTACTGGTAGACAACTAGAAAACTATTATTGTTTTTCAACAATAAGGGAAAACCTGACAAACGAGACTATTGAAAGAAAATTAGAGACACTGTGTAAGTATATAGAAATTACTTTAATAAATATACTGTTATCCAGAAAACGAGAATTCAGTTCAAGCAAGTAACTGACTGAACTGCCCTCACAACATTGAACTAAATACAACAGGAACGCTACCTTCATCTTGACCTCCTCATGATTCCTCATGATTCGTTGAAGCTAAAGTTTACACAAGCGTGTTACGATTTGCCCGCGAGAGAAAAATAGGGAGCGAACTCAGCGAAGGCTGTAATTAAGCTTGCCGTTGGAAATGCGAACAAAAGCGTTCATAATTTCGTGATTGAAAACGAACTTGACACGATATTGGCCCTGTTTACACTAGACCGTATTCACTCGCCACGACATCTTCGTTTGCTATTAAGGAGAAATAATCACCAGCAAATGTTTGCTACGCTTACAGACTTTGAATATTTCTTTGTTCATTACCATTAAAATTCTTTACAGAGCATCGATATCTGCAAAATTTGACCCGCTTTGATAGCAATCTGGTATAGTGTAGACGGGGCTATTATGGTACATTGCCACGGTATACATGCGTATATTTAATTCATAACCACGTAAAGTCTTTCACGTCAAAAACTGAGCAAATAGCAAAATACATATCGGCCAAAAATCAACATGAAATACTTCACTCCTGGCTCTACTTTTTGGCGAAAAACAGCGATTTTCAATGGACTAAAGAGTCCATTGCAATGAGCTTTAAATTGAACAGTGAGCTAAAACTTTGAAGAACTTGAATTGATTTAGTCCTTATAGGGTGTCTGATCAATTGAACCGTGGACTGGGTCTCTGATCAATTTAGCCTTGGACTTGAATTAATTTGAAACTTTTCTTCCTAGTCCAGGGGGATTTATTTCAAATATCACCTGAAGCATGCCTTGTCTACGAAAGATGCAAGATGGAAATCGCACTTTATTAAAATAGAGTAAAAATTTGGTTAATGTTTTGCCAACAAGCAACATAATAAATAATTTAGTGCACATTAAGTGCGCCGCACAACCTCTCAAACTTGGACTTTTTGCTGCTTCAGCCTATCCTGCATAATTTATTTCCTTTTTGCGCATAGTTTTGCCCCGCACGTATTCTTGCATAATTAAAAACTGACTAGGTAAAATTATGTTGTGAATGGCTTATAATGCAAAAACGTCCAAGTTTGAGAGGCCGAACGGTGCTCTTGATGTTCACTAAATTACTTGTTTTTTTTTGTTAGTTCATAAACCAATACTTAAACATGTACCCTATGATATCGTACAGTTTTTGTGCGCAAGGCATGTTTGAGGACAAAATCCCTCCCTTTCAGAGTTAAAGTGATCAGGAGACCCTAAAATAAGGCCGTTTTCCACTTCAATTGTACCGTAGCGCAACGTAGCATTTCTCTGTTTGGTGAGTACCATTAGCTACAGATAATGACTTCAGAACAAAAAAAGACACTACGTACGCTACGATACGGTTGAAATGGAAATCGGCCTGTACCTATACAAACGCTCGGTTTTTGTCTTTTTGAGGACTATAGATATCACATTTTCCTTCACCATCATCAACGTATGTTAAAATGAATGTTTCCTTGCAGCAAAATCTGGGAGACTTAGTGGATTATTTACTGACTCTAAAGAAGAAAGCGTAGTCCTGAAATGGTTGAAACAAAATGTCACTGGTTGCGCGAATGTCACTTTTTATGTAATTAAGATAACACGCGAGAACGACACCGAGGACGGGAAAACTAGCCGTTACTTATATAACATTAAACCTTTGAATCGATCTTCGGCTATGAAGTATTGTAAAGAGGGCCCAAAGTGTGATCTACTGACATATTCACCAGGTATGTTTATAGTTTTTACGAAAGGTGCAGATCACGCGCGTCACTGTATATTCATTCAAAGCCGCTCGAAGTTGTTTAACTAATTGTTAAAAGTGCGGTACTAGTAGAATCTTTTTTGTTGTTATTGGCTTTGTTTATAATGCGAGGTTTAACGTTTAACTTTGTAAGGAAATGAATGAAGACATTTTATCTTGCTTAATAGTGAAGTAAAGTCTCATAAAACGTAGTTATATGGTTGAAAGACTTAAAAGAATAAAGGTAATGCGTTTATTGGTTTGACGAGGAGGCTTCGCTATTCTGCACATGTGCAGACTTAAAACTTATTGGTGATTATACGGTAAAGGCTGGTTTTCTTGTCGTCATTATTGTCGTAGAGACAGAGTCACGAACATTCTAAACATTTGAAAGCAGTTTAAAACAAATTATTAGCAAAGCTATTATTGAGTGGACAACATCATGTTTTCTATGAGAAATACTGCTAAGAAGACGGAATATTTTGGCTGTTGAGAGATATCGTGACTCTATCTTTACGACGTTTACGACTATATGGAAACCAGGCTTAAAGGATCCTTCGTTAGACTCGTTATTCAATTTGACTGAAGTGCAGACTTGAAGTGCAGTTGACTTTTCATCAAAGGTGTGTCTTGCAACGATTTTCGTTGTGTTGCATTTGTACCGTAAAACGCTGGAATTTTTTTGAAACCAACCTAGACTGAGCTTAAAGGATTTTTAAACACAAACCTACTAGATTCCGGCCGACTTAGCTGTTTTGTTCATTTAAAGCTCCGAGTACCTCCTCTGCTCATCCACCGCCTACAACTGCAAGTTCTGAAGTACCACAAGAAATGTCTACCAAAGAAACTAATACTGCTGAGCGTCCAAGAGCTCCCGCAGCAAACAGTGGTGATGATGGAGTCTCTCTGACCATTATTGTGATACCTATTGTAGCAGCACTTCTGCTTGTGGTGCTCGTAGTCTTTGTATTGTGGTTTAAAAGAAGATCTTCTAGTAAGTACAGAAGCACTAGATTGTGAAAGCTGTTAAACGTTAAAGCGGCGTAATGAACCATGCTTGTGCTAGGTGCAAAGATTGGAGCAACTTTCTTCGCTGTGGCGTTTTGAATTAAAAGTCTGATAAGTATACATAAATACACACATCTACTATTCAGTTTATAGAAAAAAGCAACTTGTATTGTAAATGCATACACACAACGTGGTGATATCAACATACAAGTTTCATCCTTATGCCGACGTTCATTTGACGCTTTCTCGTACGGAAGTTATTCTACCCATTACGTGTTAAGTTAATGAGTAATAAGATTATCTTGATTGAATGAGCCAGTTTTCTAAATAAGTTAAGATTATTGCATGGGGAAAATCATGAACCAATGTGTGGTGGTTTTTTTGCGGTTTTCTTGGTTGCGTGCTTGTTTATTTTTTCATTTGCTTTTCTCATTTGCTTTTATTTGTTGATAACAACAAACTGCATGACAAATTGGCCAAATTTACCAAGGATGTTGACGGCTTCCGAAAAAAAATAGTACAAACGAAGTAAAAAAACATAGGCTCTCTTGCATGCCCATTACTCTAGTTAGTAATATCCTGCTGCTATTAAAATACAATATTTTCATTCCGCAGGGAAATCAAAGACAAAAGATACAACGTAAGTTAATATCAGATGCCCTATATGTATCTACTTAAAAAACAAGTGTCTTTTACCATGTGTTACCTGTGCGGTTGATTTTTATTTGATGTACACTTAAAAAACTGAGCACGTCTGCCTCGTGGCTTCTATTCGGTGCCATTGATCCCGCGATCACTTGTCATAATACTTTATATAAATTACAACTATAATTGCTTTTCTCGTATTTTTCGCTCGTGGACATAAAAGTTTAAGCAAAGAATTCCCTTACAATTATTTGCTCCTCTTATAAACATCGGAATTTCGTTTGAAGCTGTTGGTAGGTTTACGAATTTTGATTTTCTCATTATGGTCCTGTCCATGCGCATAGTGTCTGTCCAGTACCGGCAGAACGTGAACGAAGAGTAGCAAGAATATAGTCCCCGTGACTTGCAGTGCAACCTGTAGGCATACAGTGTGCTTTCGAAAAAATTGAGCATAAATAGTGACAAAATATACTTGTTTGTGCAAAAAGTGGCATTGAGTGTACAAATTACTTTGTCATATATGGCAGGACGGTGGTCGGGTGATTTTTCTAGGTGTAAGAATTAAGAAAAGTTTCAGTGAAAATAAATATTAAATAATATTCATTTTTCAAACAATGATATCGTTTCTTATGAATCTCCAGATCAAACAGTTCGGTTGACCATTTTGCTGGGCCTATCAATGGTGACGTGTACACCATAGTGAATCCAAACGCAGAAAAGAAAAAGAATAAGGATGAAAAGGTAAAATATAAACAACAATCCTTTTTATGGCTATGCCCAGATCTACGTTAAGTTTGAAAATTTATCGAAATTTTGAAGGCCCATTCTGTGTGCAGTAATGAACTCAAATGTAAAGTTTGTTACTAGAAACGAACAGTAATTTGTTTTGAGTGTGTTAGCTACTTTCAGATACAAGCATGTTTAATCAAATGAAGCAGTGGACTATTTCTACATTACTAACCCATATTTCAAACACTTTGATCATCATCCCATGTCGCACTGCGGTTTACTACTTAAGTGTATAAGAGAAACTGTCTTGTTCTTTTAAAATAGAGTGATAATGATTTGGTCTACACCGAGCTGTCAGATATGGGGCCTGAGAAACCTGAAAACGATAAAGCAAAACAGAATGAGAAAGCTGAATACGCAGATATTACTCACATTCTCACAGCTGGTGATACCACTTACGAAAATGTTGCACCTCAGACTGAACAAGCGTATGCAAACGCCATCGAACTAAACAGTGAGAATTTGTGAGCTAACACAAACTGATAAAGCTTATATGAACTGAAGTCAACTCTGTAGGTATAATATCACACATTGTTGCTATTCTGGTTTGCCAAAATGAATTCATTGTTGCAATTCACAAACCAGCTTTTGGGCACTTCAGTTTGATGGTTTCTATACTCCTTTTGTGCTCGTAAATACTCGAATAGAGTAAATTGCTGAGCTGCATGCTTTGTGTCAAACCAGAGTGGCAATAACTTGTGATAACATAAAATTGTAATAGTTATAGTCTAACTGCTCCTCTGTGACATCACGGTGGTTGCTTTTATTTGTACCAACTTGTTTCATTGAGTTGGGAATGGGAACGAGGCTGGGACCTCATTATACCGATAACACCGAATAATATATTGAGAAGTATTACTACTTGGAGAATGGGAAATTTTTTAATGAAATTATAGTGGGTAAGGTGGAATTCCTGCTGGCGGTGGTAATTCATGGCAATGCAATGCAATTATACTTAAGCGTATAGACATGCTTTCATAAGGCCTAGTTCTCATGTATCGCCGATGCCGGCGGCTCTCTTTGTGTTCGATCATTGAAGAAGAAACTTATCAGAGCTAGACAAAAGAGTTTAAGCATCAGTAACCAAGGACAATGGACGTCGCTGGTCGTCGGCGACATAGCCATAACCAGGCTTTAGCCTTGTCCCTAAAAGTCGATTTGTTCGTCCAGTCGAACAAATCGTCTTGAAAGATCGTCTTCACAGACGACCTGAGTGAGGGTCGGACAAAATTAGACGATTTGTTCGTCTGAAATTTGGTCCGACTCGTTTTCACCTCAGACGATTTGTTCGGCTGAGACGATTTGTCCGTCTTCTAATGTGAAAACGGCTAATAGTACAACTCCAACGACGTCCGGCTAATATCTCTTCTACCAAACTTGGGCGAGGTTCTCGTAGGGTTGCAACTGAAACTACACAAACAATCTCCCACTCAATAATATTGTGAACATGCCTTCACAGCTAACCGCTCTACAGTCTCCGCTTTAATTACTACCACCCAAACCTGGTTCGATGCAACTGATAACAATGGAACAGACAGACGAAAAGACGTACATCAATTTCAAGAAAACTTTCGACATGGTTAACCACAAGATAGTGCTTGCGAAACTTGCTTGAACACAACATCATCAAGAAGTTCTGGTAATGGGTCAACAGTTATTTATCGCAAAGAACACAATAAGTCAAAATACGTAATATTCTATTAGCATGTTATTCAAGCCCTGCGAAGGTCTCACAAGCATCAGTGACTTTACCTGTTGTGTTCAATGTGATTATAAACGATCTTGAAGACACCGTACCTGATCATTTATCTGTCTGTCAGTACAAGTCGGTATGCCGATGACTGCAGGCAAATGAATGTGTACCCGTAAACTTGCAAAGCAGTATGCAGGAAGTGGTTGATAAGGTAGCAGAATGGGCGAACAACAACAACAACAAACGGAGTAAAACCCGAAGAAAACCAAAGATCTGGCTTTGAAGCAAGATCCCAGGACACCTGCATCTCTTCGGTGGAATAGAAAAAAAAGAAAGAGTTGAGACTTTTAAAACTTCTGGGTGTATGACAGCACACACAGAACGACCTCGAATGGATTATTTATGTTCATCAGATGGTCCGTGATCCTAATATGGGGGAGGCCTTCCCAAGACCTCCCATACCTGGTATGGGGAGGCGTCCCTTAGACGATGAAATTGAACAGATAAAAACTTATTAGAAGTATGAAAATCATTTTTCTGCCGAATAATCACCAGACGACACTCGGAGAAAAACTGTACTATTTCTAAATAATTTAGCCGTAAACCCATTGCATTTTTATGTAAAGGTGGATCAATAAAACTTCTATTTCACCCAAGGTTGCCAGGGCTGTCACTAAAGCAGTAAAATTAGTTTACCTGCGTGCAAATTCTGACCCATTTTTAGGGTTGGCGCCTGTATACAGACATTAAACTTGTGCTGATGTAGTAACACTTCCATATGATATACTCTGTACGGGACTAAAACGTAAGCGAGGTCAAGTAGTGGGCAACAAATTATGCAGCAATACTGGGCATGGGCAAAACTATCTGAAAACGGCCTGACCACCAGCCGAAGGCGACCGATTTTGTACGACTCGAGCAACATTCCTAACAGCAGCACGGTAGCCTTGCAAGTTTTATTTAAACAAGACGCCTATCAGGCGTTCACTCGGGCTACTTGGGGCCTGGGCTTTGGCTATATTCGCGTATATTGTTTGATAAAGGTTATGCTTGACGCAAAAAAATGGGCGTCTTTGATCACCAAGCACATTGCTGAGTCACAGGGATTTAAAATTCACGTAGAATAGCCAAATAAAACCCACTTTCCAACACGAACAGGAACAACTTTAATAGCAAGTTGCATTTTTGTTGCCAAATACCAACTGCCGCATGAGTGACACCAACGCGTGAAACGGTCCAAGGAAGATTTTGATTGGTTCAAGGACTTCGTGCGGGTCACGCGTGTTTTCTTGCAAACTCGCGACATGACAGGGAAAACCTGAACCCATTTTACAGTCCTCGGTCTAAGTTTCACGGAACTGTCTTGTTCGTAGAAAATTAATAACAAGTAAAAAGTTGTAACAAGTCGATTGTTTTCAATACAGTCCACTTGAAATTTCACCAGTCATTTCTTAGGATTCGTTGTATTTCCATGATATATACCCAAAGCAGTAATTAGAATGCAAATTTGTGCAACTAGCTCGCGAATGATTCAACGCGTTTGTATTCACTTACGGTACTTCAAGTAATTAAGAAACTCGAATACAAGATGCATTTCTGCATGAAGATGAATTCGAATAATATAAATGCATGAAAAATTAATTTTATTTTATCTATCTGAGATCAAGCATAAGTCTTTTAAGTAGTTACAATACTTTTACATAGACATATTCACACACAATTATATAAATTACTTAATTGGATTGGCCAGACTCAAGAAATGACTATATGCCCACCGGCAAAAACGTTAGCGCTTCGTGAAAGTGACAGTCTGTAAATTACTGTCAAATAAACTGCTCTGTTTTTTGTGCAGCATGGTAGCCTTAGCAACACAATAGATAAAGTACAAGTAAGCTCTGATAATCGTAGGTGATGCTAGTGAATGTTGCATCGAGACATTACCTTTTTGGTGTTTTTAAAGGGCATCTGTCTAACGCCAGATGATTTCACTCGTCAACAACAGGCCGTTTCGAAATTAACGAAATTAAAGGTCAAATTGGAAACTATCTCGTAAACAATAGCAAATTACGGTCAAAGAACACGTTTATATTTTCCACTGAAGCATGTCCATGACACTTTAGTGCATTACACTAGTAACAATATTAACCATAGCAAAGTTGCCTTGCTAGCAGATGTATCTTAATAGTCAGTTAATGCATGCAAAGGTTATTCATTTGTGGATAGTTTTCTTTGAAATTCAGCGAAATATCGGTCAATGAGACTGAGATGATTGAGAATATTCTTCCGACCAAACGAGTGGGAGGCGTCATCAAACGTCTTCATTTCAGTATCAGCATCACTTTCTGATGTTACGTCAAACAATTCTTTCAGCAACAAACTAAGCAACCAGAAAACATGAAAATTTTGTTATTATTTCCGAGCCAAACCTTGCAAGAGTTTTTTTAACCACTTTTTTGTATTCAAATTGTCAAATACACTATTAAATGTGAAGAGTATGCTTTGGAATGAATTAATGGCTTACCGCGCACGTTCAATCTCATCAAGCTTGCGTTTTATCGATGTTGTTCGTACATTACTC
The DNA here is from genome assembly GCA_025400095.1 of Phenganax marumi. Taxonomy (NCBI): domain Eukaryota; kingdom Metazoa; phylum Cnidaria; class Anthozoa; order Malacalcyonacea; family Clavulariidae; genus Phenganax; species Phenganax marumi. The sequence goes on along the minus strand of JAODVM010467486.1, from coordinate 7,122 downwards.
TCCAACTCATCACTCCTGCTAGTTTCTTTTGCTGCCTTGTTGGCCAGAGCCTGAATTGGAAAGTACTCGGAGTTCACATTATGTATTCCATCGGCAAGGTTTGTTGCTACGGATTCATTGAATCTTGTAAACACTGTTGCTTCTTTTACCCTCCCGCCTTCTCTTTCTTCATCGCTCTCGTTTCTACGTCGTTTTCTGCTTCTTTCAACCACCGCCGAAGGTAAAATTGGTCTCACATTCTCTTTACTGTATTTCTTTGTTAAAGAATTCTTAATAATAGAAGTTAAGTTTGCATTATTCATTTCAAAGAGTGCTGGTGTGGTTTCGATGGAGGACTTCTCACTCACAACTGTACTATGATGTTGTGACTCTGATGCTAATGTTTCAGCATTTTTGATGTCGGAGTTATCAATGCTAAAGTCTTGGGTTAAGGCTGCTGCTGTGTGTTGTTCACTGGTGCGATGTTCTTGCTGTATACTTTGCATATCAAGGCTAGTTTTTCTTCCAACACTGAGTATACTATCCGTTACATTATGTCCAGTCATTGTGTCTGTCCTAGTATGTTGCGGGGAGTAATTTGTATTGGTTTCCGACTGGTTCTGCGCTATAATGAAGTTTCCGGAGAAAGTTTGTGCATCAGACCATTTGGAGAAGCTGTCTTCATTTCCTGCCAATCTTTTATTAGATGTTCTGGTATCTCTTGCAGATTTAAAATCGACGCCATTCTGAATGGTGTCGTCAAATTTGACTTTACTTTGTTCTGCTTGAGTGCTTAGTTTAGGAACAGCTTTTGTTGTCTTCACATGAATCACTGAGGTCGGAATGGATTTTATGCTGGACGAACTCAACGATTTTTGAGCAGAGTCTTTCTTGTTCTTGAAATAATCAAAAATGCTGTTTTGTTGCTTTTTATGATTCTTGTCTTGGGTCGGGTCAGATAGAATCGTGTCTAACTGCTGTTTCTCGTATTCTTTCGTTAAATTTTCTTCAGCCCGCACCAATTTCGATGTTCTTCTGTACTTCATGTCGTCATTTGCTGATCTGCTGCTCTTAAACACTCGCCATTTTTCTTCGTTTTCACGATCTTTCTGAGCGCGAACTGCGTTCAAGTATTTCTTTGATTTCCTTCGTTCGACTACCTCTCCAACGACTCGTGGTTCCTCTGCGAGACGATATGGAAAACTTCCCTTGTCTCTCCACATTTTGAATGCGTATGACTTACGATACTGCGCACTACTCTTCACATTCAGCCGAGGTAACTCTGATGTTCTATTGTATAGAAGATCTTGGGGTCTCTGTGGTGTCACTTGCGTGTGATTTAGGGACTTTTGTCCTTGTTGAACTGGTTTACTGGCAACATTTGGTGTTTGTACGCTAGAAGGTATACTTGTCTGGTTGTGAATCATTTCTTCTTGGTGTGTTACACGTTCTGGTGGTGCTTGTTGGCTTCGGACATCTTTTACAACAGGAGTAAATTTATCGTTCTCACCAGGAGCCATGAATGAATTGAAAATAGGAAGAGTTTGCTTCGACAAGTTTTGCCTACTTGTTGCCGCTTCAATGAGTTCATCTGAAAGAAGCACAAATGAATATTTTTCGCTCTTGTTTTTACGTCAGTTTTTCATGTATACATGCTGAGTCTTGGGAAAGAGTGAAGGACTTGGCCGAAAATCAAACTATAATCAAGTTGGTAAGGTATAGTAATTAACGGAATATCTATAGGAGCGCATTGCGATGCGCGCGCCTGCATGAGATTTTGCGTCCTGAATTTTCATATCCCATTATTTAGTATCAGTGAAATAAGGAACTGGGTCATGTCAGGAGAAACTTTAAGCAGCTCCATTTAAAGTTTATCAACAATTTGCCATGCAAAAGCACATTTTTCGAAAAGGCTACTTTTCTGGACTTGTTCGACTTGTTGGACTTGTTGGACTTGTTCGCCCTTTTTAGGCGAAATGCCTATTAGCCACGATTAACGTAGCACTGAAGCAGTGGATATGAATGAATAATAATGTCATTATAGCACGTTGGAGTGGGTAGATCTTTGCTATAATAAGAACCACTTTAACCAAGCCACACTGATTTTGTCGCACTATCATGGTAATCTTAGACTCAGGAGGGACAACTCAAACCAACTAAAAACCTCTAACTTTCAATCCAAAATCTAACGTTCAAAAGGATCAAAGATTCGAACAAGCAATGACTAATGAATATTATTGGCATGCTTTCATGATGTCTGTATGCAGAGAATTGAAAATAAAAAGCAGTTCAGTTCATCCTGTCACAACGGCCTGCTCGCAGGCTACTCCCTGTAACCATTTTTTCCTCTGCACGATTCACGTTATAAAAGTTAAGTTGTTTTGGTAATTATAGTATTAAGGTGCATACCGAACTTTCTTACTTAAAGCCTTGGAATTCTTCCTCACACCATTTATTGTCATTGATAAAATCCGATTAGGAACAACTATATATATGCTTGAACCAATGTGCAATATACAATTTTCCTACTTTTCAGTGAATGGCTTAATGACGACAGTGATGGTATTTATCGAAAAAAAATGAAAAGCTAATTTACAGGTCATAAAAACTTATCATTACTTTGCCATTAACGGGTTGCGTTCAATAGAAATTCCCAACGAAGCGTTAGTATCCAGCAATGAGCCACAAAGCAACTGGAATTATTTGGCGGTACCCAACCATGTCATGGGGTTCATCTAAATTTCAAATTTTGCTTCTAATGCATGTAGTAAAACAACAAAAAGTTCGAAAACACTCCAAAATTAGAATTGATTGACAGTAGGCATTCTTCAATTAGTTGATTTTTCCGTCCAGTGTCTTTGAATACGCTCTTAAAAGTTTTGAACTGCATTTCTTTTTACTTGTCGTACATATACAGTAACTACATTATCACTAAACTTATACTTGTTTGTACTAAGTAAACTTTGTACGTGAATATTTCTGGAGACCTTGATAGAATTTCCCAAACAATAAATGCACCAGTTATCTGGTTATGCAATCTGTGGCTATGGTTACGAAAACGTTTTTACGTGGGAACAGGCTACTTTATAAGAATTGTATACTTTCATCGATACCAGGGAGAAATCGATATTTCGAAAACTTTTAAAATGCGTCATGCATTTACCTAGGTATAAAGAAAGGAAATTCCATGGTCAATTCACGGTCGTTGAGAAAAACATTCAATTAAAAGTTAGTTTAGATTGCTCAAATGATTCGTTACTCCTAACAATGCTAAGTCTGGGATTTTTCAGAAACTTTTGCATAGAAAACATTTAGTACCTTGCGGATGTGTTGTACTTGATTCTTTTTGACACTTATCACCTTGAAAATTATGTTCGTTCTTTTGCGCATCACATTTTGTGAGCACATTGTCCTCTTGTGAAGTAGGCATCTTCGGTTACCAGCTGTAGTGCGACTCTAGACAAGTTTTGAAACCTTTTATTAGCAAATTTCAACTGCGTAGGCCCACTCACTTGAAATAATTAAAAAATCAAAGTAAATACAACAAAATTTAGAACAGTTTCATTTGAGTTGGGAGAAAACCTTGAGATAATGTAGAATGTTCAGTGTACCTTGAGTTGGTCGCGCCTCGACGAGAGCTAGAGCGACTGTGATGGTGTGGTTGGTCAAATAAAACATAATAGCCCATCCATGCTGTTTTGTTATGGAGATTTAGTATCGTTCTCTCGCACACTACGAGTAGAGGATTTGCACTGAAAATGTTGCTTGATCCAAGAAGAAAACGTGACAAAACAACTGTTCTTACCTATCGTATTCCTGTTTTTCCTTCAAAATGTTTCCCTCTGAAATTCCACAGAAGTTGTGCGAAGCATAACTCACAAGTATTTCTGTTGTGGAGACGCGTGGTTGAAATTTTGAATATTCATGTTGGTGATTGCTGGCATGCACCAGTGAATCTCATGAATTGATCACGGCGTGTTCAAACAAAAATCGGATTTTGACCGAAACTTAATTACTAATTAGGTACTATTTCACACGTTTTAAAATGTTCATAAGTGAAACTTGTTAAAACTAATAAAATCATGAACAGTTTCGCTTAAGAAACTCAATTAAAAATTAAGTATGCTTTACCAGAAACCCAGCTACACGTAACATACTTGAATTGCAATGTGCCTCATTAACATTTTTTATTAGGGTGGATAATTATTGCTTGCAAAGGGGAAGTTGTCTGAAGTCTGAAGTTGACCTTTATAATTTGAATTTTGAATAATTATCTGCTAGAAGCTGACTACACTATGACACTTTTACCATTTTGAAGTGTTTGTGAAAAATTACGAAACATCAGGTATCCGCACTTTCATTAGAGTTTTATGAAATCACAACTAATCATTTATCTATCCATCGTACTCCGCTCATTTTTCAAAGTGTAGGAAGCAGAAAGAACACGTTTTTGTTTTTCAAATTCATTGTTATTCGCGTAAAAGAGACGTAGGAGCTGTCTGCGCGTGGCGTAGGAGTACAGAAAATTCAATGATTAGAGCAAGGTCACTCATATATCACGTTGTGGCGAGACAAGTGCACTGTAGAAATAGATTTAGAGCTGCCATCTTCAAAGTAGCCTCCAGGTGACTCCAGTGCAAAGTTGTGACAAGATTTTATTTCGTACAATCTTAGAAAATGATTCCAACTTATGACCAAACTTGCTATTCTTTCGGTATACTGTCTGTACATACGGTCGGTAGAAAATAAATATCACTGCGGGTCACTGTGCCGGAATGGCGTGCGCTGATTGGTTGTTTAATTGACATACGATAATTTTGCAAGTAATAGACCGGCTTACTTTGATCATTTGTTCGAAAAAGACGACCCAGTGTTTTCTTTGTTATGTAACTGTAAACTATAGTTCAATAATAAGTTTAGTTTTTTATAACTTTAGACGTGAGTAAGTTCAAAAACTTTTATGAATAAATTGTTCGTAAACCTGTTGTCTGTATGCGTAGGCAGAATTGCAAATTTGCTCGTGTGTGTGTTATATGCGGGGTAAAAAAATGCGGGGTAACTTTGTGCCACATAATAAACCCTTAATATCCTCGTTAGTTTGGTCACTAGTTTGGTCTATATTGGCAAACTTGGTCTTTTATGTGCGGGCCTCGCTTCGCTCGGTCCGTACTGTCGAGTTCAAGGTCTGATATTTTTCCAGTCTATACTTCACACTCGGTTATTAAGTAGTATGTATAAAGTTGTTCACAACTTCTACCTGTTAGAATATATGATGCATAGTCCATCGAAAACTAAAATTTAATTCTTGCTTAATTGCTGCTGAAATATAGCTGAATGTTTGTAGGAGGGAATCTTTTCTCTATGGTACAGTTTATGTTGGAACATAATTCAGCGGTAACGATCATTTCTAGTCTTAATTTTTGGTTGTCGCGTTTTATTTGACAATGTACATTTTCCTTTTTCATGCCTAAAGCCTAAACTACCTGCAGTAAAAAATTTCAACGTTTTGATCAGGTAGCGCAGGGGCAGATCCAGGATACTTCGTATGTTAGTCACTATCTTTCAGAACGTTATTGGGGGCGGGACTTACCGGGATCAATTATGAATTGGGTAGGGGGGGGAGTGGTGATAGTAAAACATGGTGAAGACGTTTCCTAGACATCAGCATGCCTAGGAAACAATCATTTTACTTTGAATGATTGTGAAACCAGACATGGACAGTCAATTAAAAAATTAGCCTTTAATGAGCATGTCGATGTTACGGAGCCAGCAGCTCGCCGTCATACCTTTTCGTGCGCAGCAGGTGTTTGGTTAGAATGGGAGACCATTTGGGACGTTTCATGGATATACAACGCTCGTCTTTTAATCTCAACCCAGTCGGTTCTAACCCTTTACCCCCCCCCCACCCCAAAACCCTACCCTCTAAAAGCTAACCTAAACCTAAGCTTTTCCAAATTTGAAACAAAGAGTTTCAAAATATATGCAGTACTAAAAGCAGTCGACAATAACTCAAATTGATGAAGAATTTTTTTGTGTGTTGTTGAATTTTATCATCGAAATCATAAAACATCCATAAACGCATTGAGAAAAAAGATGCGGATTAGCTATTGCACTCAGACGGAAAGCATGCCAGGAACTTAACCGAGGGATAAAATAATGCTTTGCGAGTATTTGAATGTTATTTCTTATTCGAGTTTTCACCACCTATATTGCTGCTAATTTAATTAAATTTCAAGTGCGTGTTTCCAACTCCCAATTTCTCAATAGCATTTCTATATAATTTCTTGATTTCTATATAATTTGATATATATATATAATTTGATCTATATAATCTTTGATTTATATAATTGATTTATATTGATTTATATATAATTGATATATAATTGATTTATATAATTGATTATATAATTATAAAATTGATTATATAATTGATTATATAATTGATATATAATTTGATCTATATAATGGATCTATATAATTTGGTCTATATAATTTCATCAACGTAAGCCCATCGATCTTCAACCATCGTGCTTCTTTTGGAGTCTTTCACTATCCTTAATGCTGAAACTGAACCTTCACAACACTAACAAGATGTAATTGCTAATGTCCCTAAAACACGAAAAATAACTTTAACATTTTCATGACCTTTGAAACTAATGGATTTCAAGGTGAGGCTATATTCGATGGGCGTGATCCAATACGTGCTCCACAAGACAGCTCAGCGTGGTTTGGTTAATCTTATCATCACGGTAAAACACACTAATACAAAATAGACTAAAGTTCTGATGATATTTCAAGCTGAACTCACAAGGTCCTTTAACAGGATGCTGATATTGACTGTCTTCCTTAACAGCATACTTCACTAAATGAGTTGGCTAGACAGGCTAGTAGAATTGGTATTAAGAGTCAAAGCCTAAAACATTGGGTAGATAGACTACTACAGCAAACGTTCAATTTACTACCATCTCTGACTATCATAAGTGAGTGATCGCGGTTCCGTTAATTAACCAACTTAACTCATCTCGGCAGGGCCGGAGCTACGGGGGGGGTGTGGGGGGTGTGACACCCCCCCCCAAGTTTCTTTAGACAAGGTTCAGTCGGCGGACTCTGCATTTTAGTCGGCAGAGTGGCTTATAATATCGT
>JAODVM010467375.1:0-13411 GCA_025400095.1 Phenganax marumi | reverse complement strand
ATTGAACAGATTTACGAGATAATTTACCCGAAATGTCTGAGTTACGTCGCCGGAAACCAGCTGTTAAGAAAGAGGATTTGAAAAATGACAAGGAAGCAAGCAAAGTTGATAAAATTATATCTACAGAGAAACTGAGTCTACTTTGGTTTTATTCAAACATTACTGCTGGTGTATGCATTGCTTTGTGCATCGGATATTATTATGCTGGATATACGAAACAACTGCATGAAAATGATATGTGGTTTTCAAACATTCAGGCAAGGACTTTGCAAACCAAGAAGTTTCTTATAATAACTTGTTAATTTTTGTGGTCTTTATGTAAAGTAATTATATGAATAATTAATTAGAGTTTATCCAATGTCTCAATTTGTCTCAATTCTTATTGTTACAGCAATTAGAACGAGAACTCTCATTCCGTACCGAGTCAGGATTGTATTTCTCCTACTATAAACAACTTGTCTTGGTTCCGTCTATCTCGCAAGGTGAACTTACTTTGATTTTATAGCAAATGCAAGCACTTCTAGAATTGCGTATACACAGTACTAGTTGTTTACTGTATTCCTAGAGGTGTGGAAAAATTGAGTAGAATTATTCTTGTTTACAAGGAATTCATGATTTGATGAACGACAACAAAACGGAACATTTGAGAACGATCAATATCCTTGAGAGATTCAATATTTATCAAGAGGTTTTCTTAGGTGTTCTGTATAAATTTTGTTCATTGAAGGTACAATTAATTATTGTTGAAATAAAAATAGACAAATTGACTGACAAACAAACCAACTTATAGGCCAATGAATGAAAAACAAACAATGCTGTTGAATCAGGAAAAAACTTTATTTGAACTTTTTGATATTTTTAGGATTCATTGGAGTATGTGTACTTTTATATCAATGCCATATTTGGACTTCATGGATTCTACATGATGTCCTTGTTCATGTCGTCATGGTTACTGAGTGGTTCATGGTTGGCTGGTGTGCTGGCGACATTTTTTTTCATATTCAATAGGTATGTCCTATGCGAGATGTTTTGCTTTATTCAACTTGTAGTCTCGGGGTTCGAGTTCGCAGCTCGCAATTTGCAATTTGCAATTTGCAAGTTGTTTTTGAACATTTATGAATTGAAAATTTTATTTTTGGCATTTTTTTGTGAGTCAGTTTTAGTAGAATGCACTGCTTTCAAACTTTTGTAGGTTTTTCCCATAAAAACTCCGAAATCCCTTATGAAATATCACGGAAATGGAAATTCTAAACTCGTGACCTGTGCTCCGGCAGAAGTGTTTCCACTTTTTCAAATCAAGACTTCCTTAAAAATTTCCTAATTTTCCTTGAAAAAAATTTGTGAATCTACTTTTCTTCACTGATTCAAACCCTGAGTCTGCTTGCAATAAACCATACCCATTATGATGTTTTATTGCATTATTTAACTATTGAGACCAGAATGCTTTACAAGCATTAAGTATCAAACAATTATGGCAGCATGCTGGCAAAGCATGTTGGTCTCAGTGGTTAGTTGTGCTATGAAACTTCATAATGGGTTTACAAGGACATTTATATCAATAGATTATAGTTATTATAGAAAATAGCTTTTAATTATAATTGTTTGAATGCAAAATCTAATATATATATATTTTTTCTTCAGAGTGGATACAACAAGAGTGTCATTCACTATTCCTCTTCGAGAGAGTTTTGGATTTCCATTCTTGTATGCTCAAATTGCTGTGCTTACGATGTACTTCAAACAAAATCTTTCCACTAAAAAGCAGGTAAATTATCACCTGTACTGATCATTAAATAAGGACAATCGTTCTCCATTTTAAACGTAGTTTAATTTTGTGGTTATTTCATTTTCAGATGTTATGTTTATTTTTCATCCTTGTTTTTACTTTCCTGTTTACTTTGGTTTGGCAATTTGCCCAGTTCATTCTTTTGCTACAAGCAATGGCGTTATTTGGTGTTTACTCGCTTAACTATGTGCCCAGTTATAAGGTAATAGAAGTTTAATTTTGCTCCTAGGAAATGCAAGAAACCTTTTAAATTTTAATAATAATAATAATAATAACAATGATTTATTCAATAAGATCCACGAGGTGGCTCTTTCCCTATTGAATTTCATGATTTCTGAGACACAATTCGCAATACAACTTTTGACATTTGTTTTCATTTTCTCTTTATGTGTTCATAGATTCGTCGCGTGTTCATCATCATCATATCATCCTTGATAGCTGTGTGTATTCTGCAGTTCATGAATGACATGATCATTAGATCTTTGGCTCTAAGTTTCTCCCTGGCTTCACTTATTACTATTTATGCAGCCCAGGTACTTAATTCACATCAGGGTCTCCCTTCATGAAAATTTCTCAAAGCATCCAATAGTGTTCCAAACCGTTCCAACTTTTCCCCTGACATTACTTATCAATATATTTGCCCAAAAAAGCCAGTTTGAGTTCATAAAAGCACCCTACAAAAAATTATAACATTTTATGTTACCTCGTGTCAAATTTCCATAACCTGAAACTCTGTGCTTAATAATAGCTTAATTAATATTTTAATTGAACTAATTATCAACTTTAGTTAGTTTGTTTTCTTAATTTTTTGGCAGCCAAGTGTGAACCATGGTATTGCAAGAAGATGCTTCAGTTTGTTGACGCGTATTGTTGTTGTTTTTTTGCTAACATTCATTCTGAATGCTTTATCAAAGGTTCGCTTTCTTTAGCTCATTGTCAGTTTTTTTTGTTTTCGTTTTGAAGTAATGCAGGTCTCTGTTTTGTCAGATTCTTGTTCATGCTAGTTCTGATGAGCATATCTTCAAATTTCTGTTAGCAAAGTTTGGATATGGTGCTCAGAGGTGATTGCCATGACCTTTTTTAAGGCCCGGTTTACACTGTCAAAGTTTCTGTGATCAAAGTGGGAATTTCGGACAGGTAACTCCTAAGTTTTGAAGGATTTGCTAAGAATATTTAACGTAACTAATACAATGCTCAACAAGGAACTACTTCACATTGATATTTCTTACAAATTCTTCAGAACATAGAATTTCCCGGTGAAAAATTTCCTACTTTGATCACAGAAACTTTGACAGTGTAAACTGGCCTTAAGAATATTATCTGAGGCCCCGTTCACTCAGGACAGGTGACTCATCCCATTAACAATAAAACGTTCATTCATCGGTGAAACGGATTCCTTGTGTTTAGAGATTTTGATGCCATGTTATATCTATGCGAGACTTCGTTTGGTGTCCTTCCTGTGGACACATACTGGAGATTATCTGAAGGTGTTGTGTTTCCATGTTATGTTCTAGCCGTTCTACTTGGTCTTGCATTCTTGGCTGTTGCTCTCCTTCAAGAATGGAGGTTCGGAAAGTCTTTTTATCATTCCATGGGTGACTGAACTCTTTTGTTTATTAGAAATCGTTAAAGGTTCTCGATTTATCACCAACTATGGATCCGAGAGTATTGTTGATGAATTACGATGCTTCAAAACCAGGCTTTATGTGGTTCTCAATATGTTGCTAGCGGTCTGTCGTGTTATGCTGTCTTATTAAAGACGTTCTTTTTTGTTAACTTGCAGCCAGGTTCCAGAAAGTCCTTCATCTGCTGATGGTGATTTAAACTCTGCGATGAAATCCAGACCCGAGTTAGTTTACCATCTCGTGCAGACGGTCTTCTTCGCTATTATGGCTGTCACTACTCTCAGATTCAAGTTTTTATGGACGCCTCACGTTTGTGTTGTCGGCGCAGGGATATTTTGTAACCAAGCTTGGTGGAGGGTTTTCTTCTCAAAACTTTTTGTAACAGGAATGAAGGTATGAAAGCTATGTTTGTGAAGATGTGAAGACGGCATGATTGTGTTCAGTTTTCTTTCTTGCTCATGCAATTGTGGATGAATTCTACTGATAGTCATATGTCTTTCATTTTTAGGGTAAAGTACTCGGACACAGTGTGCCGTTGTTACTGATTGCCTTAGTACTATCTCAGGTGAACATTTTGTCTTCTTTTGACGCAACAAACTTGGTAAGAGTGACTGATTGTGAATATTTACCTGCACAGAGATTGAAGCCAGCGATGGACGAACTCAAAGATTTAAAGGAATTTTATGATCCCGACACTGTTGATTTAATGACATTCATAAAGTAAGTTTGAACCGTTGATAATTTTTTACGAACTCAATAATGTAATGTCGGTTTCAATTTGAAAACAAAGTATATTTTTAGGATCTAATCTTTTTTCCTTCAGTTCTCACAGCGCCAAAGACGCATCTTTTGCTGGAAGTATGCAGCTTTTAGCCGGAGTGAAACTTTGTACAGATAGACATATTACTAATCACCCTCATTATGAAAATAAATTCTTGAGACTTCGAACGAAAGATGCAAGTATTATCATAATCTGAAGTTTTTCTTTTTGTAAGTTTGAGGCAGTCATTTTAGCTTTTGTTTTATTTTAGATATATCAGATGTACGCTCAACGCACTCCTCAAGATGTCTATGGTATCCTGAGGAAACACGGTACAGACTATATCATTTTAGAAAACAGTATTTGTTACTCTCGCGCGGAGAAAGGATGCAGGCTCAAGGATTTGTTGGATTATGATAACGGTCACGTGATTGAAGGTGGCAAAAAAGAGCGAGGCCTGGTGCGTAGTCGCGTGCCACGCTTCTGTCACGCAATCAAGCATAATCGCAAAGACTTTTCACCATATTTTAAGAAAGTGTTTGAAAACAAAACTTTTCATGTCTATAAATTGGTAGGCAAAGCTCCTTGAAGCTTCAAAACTAGAAGATATTGCTTGCTACTGTGTCTGCTTTCTTTTCTAGAAAAAAAATAGTATTTATTGATTTTTTATTTAAAAAATTACATCTATTTAAAAGTTCCCTTATAATTTAAAAATGTTTGATGCAAAATCAGGATTATTCGTAATGATTCTCGTTGTGTGTGCCATATAATGTTTGCTATTCCAGTGAAGCTCGTGTGAAGAGTACACGAAGTATCTCGCATTCAACTGACCAGTGAATGTTATGATTTGTGGGCACAATTGTACTTTGTCCCCTCGTGTTTGTGCAAACAACGTTATCTTTGTGTTTTAATTTCCTCTTTCTTAAAATCTACTTGATAAAAAGTCTTGATTTCACGGTTCTGAGCTCATGATCTGTCCGTAAGAATAGTGATTGATAAGAAACTTTAAGAACTGTATTTTCTGCGATTAAGGTACGTGTTAACGTATTTATTTATGCATGTTTGTGACGTGTTATTATATAGTAAAACAAGTTAGTTTAAAAACTTGTCTGAATATCTGTATAGAACAGTTCTCACTTCTGGGACTTACCGTTTCTTCAACTTCTTCAATAAATGATTGGCTAACCTATATATTTTAGTCTATTGTTGTGTAGAAAGAACATTTATGGGAGTCGAAAAGTGTTTTCAATTGAGGTCGTGATGGTCATGTTAAATTACACGTTTCGATTGTATCAGATGAATTAAGTTGCTAACTTTAGAGTAACAATTACAAGGGCCGTTGCTGCATGTTTATTGTACTTTCAAAACTGAGGGTCAAAAACAATTCCTTGCGTTTCATTTCTAGTGTGCATTGTGGTGGTATTTAAAGGGCAGTTTGATGGGGTGAGAATGGGACATGTGAATTCAACACCTGGCCAGCAAGATCTGAAACGCGTGATCGTACCTCAGAACAGTCTCGACTTTGAGACCGATGCAAGTGTTGTTCAAAATACGGCAAAAATCCCTACCCTCGATACTTGGGGTAAGTAGTCACTTTCGAGAAATTGTGTTTGTGGAAATTTGTTCTAATTTCCTGAAAAATAGCTTTTTTGTTCTATTTACTAATTGTGATTGTACATCATTCTCATTATCATTTTTTATCAGATGCGAACAATCCTGATGCTGAGGCGATTTCAGATGGAGAGACAATAATTCCAAACAAAGTTGATAGTTGTACTGATGCAGATGTTGCTTCAGACTCAGACTATGATTCCGATAATCAATGGACGCGAGCTGTTCCTACAGTGTTTCATTGGGAACATGGAGGACAAGAGGTGTTCTTGACAGGAAGTTTCTGTGACTGGAATACTAGGATTCCCATGACTTCAAGGTGGAAGAAGAATATCGAATTTCTCAATGAGAAATCTTTGCCAGGTTTTAATCATCGACTTTGTATTATTTCAGTCATGGGGAGTTTGAAACAATTCTTGAACTTCCTGAGGGTGATCATCAGTTTAAATATTTAGTTGATGGAACATGGGTTCACGATCCAAACTTGGTGAGTCTAGAAATGTTTTATCAGTTGTAAAGTGCGTATTTGAAAGTTTATTCTAATTCCTCATGTATTATAATTTGGACAGCCAACAACAAACGATTCATTTGGAGGCAGAAACAACATTGTTTCCATCAGGAAATCTGATTTTGAAGTAATGGCCGCATTGAACTCAGATGACAAAAGACTACAAGCCCAATCATCTATCAGTCCAACGTCAACTGCAGGCTCGTATGGTCAGCTGGTTCCTTCCCATCATACCCCTATGGTCATTAAAGATCAAGGGGTTCACTCAATTGTACCTCCAGCCGTGCCTCCACACTTGCTTAATGTTAATTTAAACAAAAAAGTGCCTGATATTAACGAGCCCTCGTTGTTGCCAGAACCTAACCATGTCTCTGTTAATCATTTGTATGCATTGTCAATCAAGGTGAGTTTGCGATCGTGCATTTCTTGTATAATTAGTCTGAGTTAACTGTTGCTTGTTCTGTTCTAGAATGGAGTCATGGTGATTAGTTCATGTATTAGATACAGACAGAAATTTATAACAACTCTACTTTACAGACCGGTAACTATGCCGAAGCGATGAACTCTGCAGGGTCTTAATGTTTTTGGTTAATCATTACCATAAGACATTTATTTAAGATGCTGGTTGGAGTGAAAGGTAATCAAGAAAAGGGTTGTTCTACAAAGGCAATATTTCCCAAAGCAACGCTGATGCAAAGACCATGTGTTTAGCTTGAGTACACAGACAAGGGCGGTCAAATGCACAATCTGTTTTGGTCTATCGTCACTTTGGGTATACATATTCAAGTCGTGTAAATATTTTAAATAATTTGTCAGGAATATTTTATCAAATGTATTGCATATTATAAATCACTAGTCTTTACTGGCATCCTTTAGAGGAGACCTAGCTAAGCACTGAGTGGTGACTATAGACATTTCTTCGCTGGTCTTGAATGGTGTCCTTCCATTTTGTCACGGAGTCATCAAGGAGCGATAAAGTTTGAGATCTTTGAATGAGTGACTCTTGAACCTGGGGAGAAACACAAAAGTCGAGTTTCCATTACAAATAATAGGATAGGGGTGCACCGGATATAATATCTGGCTGGATAGTGAGATTATCCCATTATCCGGTATCCGGCCGGATATTAGAAATATCCGGCCCGGATACCGGATATTTTTGAAGGGTTTCTTAAGTTAAAACAGTCAATGTGATAGATAAAAATAATAATAAATCGATATTCAATATTATAAGATTTTGTGGAAACACCACGTGAATTTATTTATGCAAAGCTCTCGGTCATAAGCCCAGACTTTGCATGGGCTTACGGACCGAAAGATTTGCACGAGTAGATTTACATGGTGCTTCCACAAAATATTACATAAAATTATCACAACAACGGTATCCGGCCGGATATCCGAGCCGGGTATTTTGTTAATATCCGGTATATCCGGTATCCGGCCGAATAGTAAAAAGCACTATCCGGTGCACCCCTATAATAAAATGGTATATGTAAAACAGTTGAAGCTTTCTCTATTAAAAATATACTTGCACTGACTGAGATGCTCGTCTTGCAGTAATGCAGTTATGTAAAGTACTTACGGAGTCTGATTGTACACTCAAGTTGTCCTTGGGTTTCCAAACAGAGTGTAGTGACAACCCAATCATGTAAATGATCAGTATTACCAACACAATTATTATAATTATCACGACAACCTGTGGAGGAGAGAGTGTTTTGTAATCATACTGCTATTTCTAAAAAAGAGAAATGAGTATAAAGGTACCTTGATAAGCATTGAATTTCTTGCCTCATACTGACATCTGCATCGTAGGCAACGACTGTCTTCCAAGTGTATTAAATTCTCACATGTGCTTGGAAAGAAACGTCATGCAAGTGATGAAACTATATAGCTGTAGTTATTGCAATAAACTGCCCTGTGAATGAGCTTGTTTAGTTGTCTGGTGTTCGACTGAGTTACTGGAAAAGTGTGGCACGTTTCGTCAAGACCTACCATTTTTCGGCCTCAACAAACTTGACAACCACATTATGTTCGAGCACGTCTCTCGGACACACACATTTACACCTGACATCACGACTGTGTTTCTGACCCTGTCAATGAGTACAGTAGAAAACAACATGGTACTACTGTCATTTCTTGATAAATGAAATGAATGGTACAGCAGATTTCTAAATATATAGATTCTAGATTTCTAATATATACCTGTATAACTGTGAGAAGGCTTAAGATTACCATACAAAATACTAGCATTGTGATAAAAACTAAAAATTTTCCACTAACTTTCTCACGTAAATTAAAAAATTTTTGTGGTATTTTGTTTTGCCGCCCGCGATATGTACCTGCACGCGGTGGGTCCCAATACTTCATATTATATTATCTCCAGTTCAAAGAAAGTCAGATTCGTGCGCGAAACATAAGGGCATTACTTTAATGTCTGATAATCTATTTTTTATTAATTGCAAGAGTACATATGGCAAGTCAGCTTGCAAGACCAATTTATGTTTCATAAAAAGTTATTTAAATATTAATCAACACCATTCAAATATCAGTACAAGTATGACTATTACAAAGCAGCGTTAGCTTTGTAAAGCGACTGTCTTTTAACCGGACATGCTTCCTCGTCATCATCTAGACTTTCAAGAGATCCTTCACCATTTGATAAAAACATGATAGACTGACACACTGTTGAGATACCTACAGCTAAATATATGGATCACTTTGTGAGTTCAGTAAGGAATTTGCTAGATAGCTCTGTCAGTTGTAAATTTATACGGAAAATGAACAACAGCTTACCCGAACAGCGAAGAATAGAAAATCTTTCCATTTGTTTCACAAAATTTGAGTTTCTATCCAAACTTGTTATCTGATGTCCTCTAATGGAGCTTGGGTGTCTTGTAGCTGAATGAAACAACGCAAAAAGTTAATTTCACAGAATACAATTCATTGCTCCGAGCAGCTTTTCGAACCATAGAGGTGGAATTTGCTCGAACACAGTGCTCTAGCAACAAGTGATGTTTCAAGTTAAATCTAATACCCCTCGATAGGTTTCCAGTTGTCTGTGTAAATCTTTTTGAGGCAACATTTCTGATTTTCTACAATAAAACAAAACTCTATCACATACACAAAACATGTGACTGACATAAACACAAAGCTGAAATAAATTATGAGGATATCTATGCACTTCTAAACTGTAAATACTTACAGGTATAGCATTACAATGCCTTAAAAACTGCCTTCCAAACATTTCAGGATAAAATCTAATTTATATGTACTAAAAGAAAACTATGAACTCTGATTACTCAGCTGGCAACCCAAACCTCCCCCCCTGACGAGTGCCCGTTACCTTCAAGCGCTTTAACTTGAAATTAAAACTAGTTGGAAAAAAAGCAGGATTCGTATTCAAGATTTTATTATATTTCGTGGTCTTTTTGCTTTTGAGAAATGTGGAAAGTTGTTTATCCAACGTCTCGTGCCGTTGAGTTGGGGGCTGAGGATGAGGAGGAAGAGAAATGCGTTGTAGAGAGTTTTTCATCGACCATCATCCGAATGTCAACAGATATCATTACCACGTGTAAACTTCTTGTGTTTTCATTTGACAAGATTCCTACAACGTTTATTGAAGCACATTATATCAACTCTGAGGAACAGATTGTTGGAGTTGTATCCAGTGGAAATGAAAAAAGTACTAATACTTTACGACAGACAGCAAGCTCAGATAAAACTTGTTTTATATATTCTGGGATTTCTGGGGCAGCAAATGATGTTTTATTTTGTCAATGTAAAGTTGATTTACCTGCTGAGGCTTGCTATCATTGGACGAAGGAGGTATGTAATTTTGCAGGATTATACAAGACTAGAAAGTTTTGAGGGGGGAGGGTGTGCAATAAATATAAAGGTGCAGTGGGGCACATTGTTTTGCAATTGGTTAATGCATGAAAAAGGTTTCTATTATATAATTTAACCCTGTATTTTTAGGTTTTGTCTTGTATAAAAGCTGAGGAAATTTTAATTTTATCAACGCTACCAGCCTCTGTTTGTTCGTTAAACTCTGATCTTGATGTGGACTCTGATCACTTGTTTGCTTTGAAGACTGATGCTTGGAAATCGAATATTGCATGCTCATTCTTGCAGTCTCCGAATATTGTATCAAACCTTCCTGCTGCAGGTATATACCATTTCAAGATATTTATCAACTCATTAATTTGCAAGTGTTGTACACTGATGTCAAGTAAATTTGACAAGTATGTTGCTCTGGTATGTTTTGCCCCTCAGAGAGTTACGATCTGTTTACTTCTTTAGTTCTGACTCACTGTCAAATCTTCAACATTCCTGCAGTGATGTATGTTGCAGTGATAGGTACTGATAGCATGGTAGATTCTAATATTGTGACGATGTTTAATGTCTTACATGATGAAGAACCTTTGAAACACATTCCCAAGGTATGTGCTTTCGGATTTAAAAAGTCAGTCAAGTTGCTAGAAGGTTGACACTTGACATTTCTTTTTCTTTGTTTAGCGTGCAAGTGTGGACACAGCAAAGTTTCTCAAGTCAGTGAAAATTAAATGTCCTCATTTAGATAGTAACATGTATATTTAACTCTGTCTGTATTATTGGAGGGCACAACTACAACTTCCCTGTGTTTTAGGTTAGTTTCATTTCTGAACGTACAAAAGGTTGACAATGAAAAACCTATGCAAATTTTTAGTGTCGCTGCAGATGTAAAATTTCATTTTATCAACTAACTAAGTTCATAGTATTACAGGCGGGAAATTTGAAGCCAAAAATCTGAGGGAATCACCAGGCCCCTGTCACCCTGTGCAAAAAACACGCGCGGCCTTCTAAAAAATACAAACAAACAGTGGGTCGAAAACCGCCAAAAACGGGCTGAAACACTTCTTAAATTTTATTTTAATGCAACCAGTAACGGAAAGGTCACATAATTATCTTTCATATGAGACTTTATGGCTAAATCTGTATGGATAAAAGCGGTTTTTTACGTGAAAACGTACAGCCAGGAGTGAACATTGTCACGGTGGCCGAAGTTACTTTGGATTCTTTTCCCGACCTGTTTTCTGTTTGTTTTTGAAGAATTATTGACGCTATTTTTTAACTTAGTAAAGCTTCAACACCTTTCAAATATAAAACAACTAGAGGACTAACCCAAGCACAGTTTGTTTTTAGCAAAATAGTTTTTCTCATACTATTTATATTTATACAAAATAATGAAAATATGTTTCATCAGATTCACTCAGACTTTGACTCAGATTTCCCGACAAAAACACGCGTCACGCGAGAAATTGCCCCAGACACGCGGCTTTAGTTCAATGGTATTAACCAATCAGAGTACAAATCTCTGAAATGTAACCAATCAAAATTCAAACTATTATTAGAGATAGCCAATCACACTGCAGATGATTGTGCGGGAAATATTCTCGCCAGTCTCTTGGATGCGAGCGGTCGTCTTGACTACAAAGTTTGACCACAAATTTTGCTCAACAAAAATATATTATAATTAAGCGTGTTTTTATAAAAATAATGCTAGGAGGTGATAATATTAATATACACTTGCTTTTGAAATATTAACTTAACAAGAATATGGCTAGTCAGGCTGAGAAAACGGCGGAAAAAGACGAGGGAGAAGTCAAATCGCCGCCGTCAAATCAAGATGTCGCACCGCCAATTGTGTCCACGAAAGGTTAATATTCTTTATATTTTCATGCTTTTACGTCTCTAAATCCCTTCTTGTTTTGAAGAAAAGCATTGTTTTTACGACCCTCATTAGTTAATAAAGCAAGAAGCGCGCTTGTTAAAGAATTATATCGTTAGTTTAATAATATTTTGCAAGCTGGTAGTCGACTGCTCAACTTTTCATATATCCGTGTTTGGGACAGCATTTACTAATATGGCGTGTATTTGATAAAACTTGTTGGAAATGTCCCTAAATATATATTCGGTGTTTGGAAACTCTCCTGACAACAAAAAGGCGTTAGGAAATGTTTGTTTTGATCACTGGTTAATGTGGTTATGGTCACTGAAGTGTACAATTAATTGAATTAAATTGTTGTGATTTAAAATTTAAAGCGCGAGGTTTGAAAATTATTAAGATATGATTTCATCTTTGACAGGCGAAGAAACTGGCAAGCATCGAAAGCGAAGAGGACAGTTGGTACAAAAAGACTCTCGACCCATTCAACCTTCCGGACCAGTTCAGCCTGTACGTATGTTCAACAATTCTTTTGTATTTGAGTGTCCTCTTGACAAGCAATTGCCTTGTGCACTTTAAATATACTTTGGCTGTTTTTTAATCTGTAGCGAAGTAAAAGCGTGACATTGATATCGACTGAAAGCTTAAAAGAACGCCAGAAGATTTTAAAAAATTTAAAGGATAAAAGGAAGACTGTGGTAAGTATGCATAATTTCTTGCATTGTTTTGCTAAGAATTGACATCAACAAGATTTTTTTGTTCTATTATGTTATAGGTAGATGGAAGACATCAGTTTTTGTTTACGACGGTATGTTATTAAGTTAACTGTATTTGGTAATTAGTGCAAAATGTTCTGTAAAGGATATACGTAAGTTGTTTTTTTCCTAGATTGCTGATGCACTTGGTATCGATGCTGCAACAACTGAGGACTTCATATTGGGTGATCAAAAATTTGATGATATCGACGAGTTTTTTAAGACTGGTGGCTCTAAGGCAATCCTGTTTCTTTATCAAGAGTGCACTGTGAGTACATTTGCTTATCCTTGTCAGAAATTATACATAATGATGGGTAGGGGTGCACCGGATAGTGTTTTTACTATTCGGCTGGATACCAACCAGATATTAACAAAATATCTGGCCCGGATATCTGGCCGGATACTGGATACTGTTGTTGTGATAATTTTATAGAAGATTTTGTGGAAGCACCATGTAAATCTACTCATGCAAATCTTTTGGTCCGTAAGCCTGGACCATCAGCAGTGCAAAGTCTGGCTTATGGACCGAAAGCTTTGCATAAATAAGTTCACGTGGTGTTTCCACAAAATCTTATAATACTGAGTATCGATTTATTATTATTTTTATCTATCACATTGACCGTTTTAACTTAAAAAACCCTTTAAAAATATCCGGTATCCGGGCC
>JAODVM010467264.1:0-21272 GCA_025400095.1 Phenganax marumi | reverse complement strand
TGATGTGATGTGACGTGATTCGATGTGATGTGATGTGATGTGATGTGATGCGATGCGATGTGACGTGATGGAATGTTTCGGGACGTATTCGGGTCCACTTGATAAAGTTACAACAAACACTTGTCAACAGTTATTTTTCCCAGCTTACACGACAACTCAATTGACTTTCTGTACGAGTGAGAACAATAGCGACAAGAACTTACATCAACCTCCTTCCAACAACCACACCCACAAAAATCATCAAGATCAACCCTTTTGGGAACATACTTTTCCTTGGAAACAGTGTAATTACTAAGGTTATAGCCTCTTTCCCGCAACCATATTAAAGAAATATACTCATGACGGAAAATAAACTGCCACCGATTGCAATAAGTGCTATTTTTGGCGTATCGCGAGATTGCAATGTGTTTTGCTTCACGCCCTGCCATAGAATTTATTGCAAGTCCCTTTCCATATTTGGATTTTACATTTTGAGTGTGCACGGGTATTACATGGCCAACAGTCCAAACAGTTGGGGTAACCTTGCCTATAAACAAAGAATTGGCCCTGTAGTAATTCCTACAAAAATTTGCCAAATCTTCAATCTCGTTAGCAGAGATCGTCATTCTAGTAAACAGAGAAACTGCATCCCTAATTTGCAGGGCAATATAGGCAAAAACATGCATCCTAAACTTTTGTCTCGGTGAATCTGCAGGTGATTCCAAACATTCAGATACCAGGTACATAAAATTGTGGAGAAACATTCTGGAATCTTTACCAGTGAACCTGTAGTTGAATTCTCTGCTTTTTGCCTTTGTCTCATTGAACCAATGAATGATCTTGTTCGCTAAACGAGATAGCCTACACTTATGCTTTAACACATGTATGAACTTATAAAATGCAGAACTACTTGGTACTGCTTTAAAGTTAGATATATCATCATTAAGGGCAGATTTACTAATTGCCTCGCCTAGCATCTGCTGGTGTATTAACTGACAAGCATTATTCTTTACAAGCAAAGGGTCAGCATGAGCCCTATCAATGAGCCTGCCAACTGGTGGCTTAAACTCTTGCCTACTCTTACATGCTGCAATAAATGCTGTAACTTTGCCACGCTTACTTTGCTCTGCTAATGGCTTTCAGGTCAACTTTTCCTTGAAAACAGACACTTTCTTAGCTGTAGATACTCGCTCGCTACAATCCCATGATTTCCATGCATTTGCAGACTCAGAGCCAAAAGTTTTACCTACATCATGAACATCATCATTGCAAACATTTCCGAATGTTGAAAAGTATTTTGCACTATTTGAGAGCTCCCCTGCTAAGTATGCCAACATTTTCATGTCGTTAGGGAGCTCTGCAAACTTAAACCTGATCACCATTTCATTAATGTTAAAGGACGCCTTTTCAATTTTATCAATCTCTTGAGTTAACATTGATATATACTTGGTTACTGCTGGGCTTGTTTCACTGCAATTACTGCCAAATATAAGGAAATTTTCCTCGCTGCTTAAAATTTTATGCCCGATATTGAGAAAACTCACTAGCCAAGCACAAGACTGGTCAAACTTTCCAAATGGGGCTCCATCCCCACCAATGGCAACCTGAAAGGTATAAGGCTCCTTAAACCAATCTATATCAGTTGCAGGCAGGACAGAAAGATAAAATGATGCCAACCTGGGAAGAAATTCCATCAATTTCCTATAACAACCGTCAACCTTCTCACCACTCGCTAAATCACCACACAAACTATCGC
This sequence comes from Phenganax marumi, assembly GCA_025400095.1. Lineage (NCBI taxonomy): Eukaryota > Metazoa > Cnidaria > Anthozoa > Malacalcyonacea > Clavulariidae > Phenganax > Phenganax marumi. The sequence goes on along the minus strand of JAODVM010467264.1, from coordinate 19,537 downwards.
GAACACTGTAAAGTGTTCCGATTTCAATTTCGTTAAGCATAGAAGCAAGTTTGTTGTAAGGAACTAGCCGAGGCAGTGGGCTCGATAAAACCTTAATACGTGTGGTTTTAGTTTTACAACTTGAATTTTTTATCATTGACAAACGTCTACAGACTGATCTATACTTTCTCTTGCCCATGACTCCTTTACTGTAATAGACTGCAATACTACGAAGTTTATTTATCTCTGATAGTTCAAAATTATCCGAAGCCGTCTTAAATATCACAGAAAAAACATTTTCAAATTTCTTACTAGTTGACATAAACTTCACAAGAACTTCCTGTGGGCACTTCTTTTCCACTGTTTCCAAAAGACCAACAGAAGCAGGTAAAGGATTTTTAGTAGATGCACCATGGATTTCTGAAGCAGCTTGAAATGTTTCGGTTCTTCGCCTCACCATGGGCTGTGCAGGCAGCCCTGGTTTATCTTTAGAACTTAGAACAGTAGGATTATCCAATCTTGCTTTTACATTTTTGTCGGAAATAAATGTCTTTCTTCTCTTTTTAGCTGGTGGATTGAGCAATTCAGACTGGGGATTTCCGGATCCATTGATTATTTCTGTTACTTCTGACACCTCGTCAATCTGCATGAAATGTATTTAACCTATTAAGTTGCTAGACTCTACCCTTGATGAGTAAAATCATCTGTCAGTAGACAAAATTAAAAAAAAAAGTATTGCATATCAGGAACATTGCAACATCAAGGTTTAAGTAATATTGTAATGATAAAAAAATAATGATTTTACTCCTTTTAGCTGACAATATCTTTGTGTAAACACAATGAGTGACACTATTTCTAATGCCTGCCACACACAACAGCTCTTAGCTTAGTTAGCCGCCACGCAAGGTCTATAATATCTCAGCTAGCAGCTCTCATGTGCACATGGTTTTAGCTGAGGAGTTGAAGTTTCAATATATGGCTGAGCTCTTTAAGCAACGCTAGCGATATGCACATGCAGCCTAGCTCTGAACTCTTGTACATGTGGCGGTTAGCTCAGCAAAGAGATCTTGTATGCCCATAGGTAGCCCAATAATTGTATTATCCATATATATTTCAAATAAAATTTAATAAAAGTTTATAAACAGTACTTTAAAAGTATAGATAATACAATTGTTGGGCTACCTATGGTGTGCTGCAGGCTTAAGTGCACTTGCCTAATTCATCTTTCTATTCCGTCATATACCACACATTCCTAAGCATTCAAAAGCTCAGTCTCTTGAAGCTTAATGGGTTATATCAAGCATTATTTCCTATTACTTCAATCTTGGTAATAATTTAATTTTTTTTTACACCTTGAACTCCACCTGTAGACAGTAAAACTTTCCATAAATTGTGAGATTGTCAAAAATAAAATACAAACTTTTCACTTACCCTGTGAATAATCCTGTCTAATTTGGACTTTTTCTTCGCAAGTGTTTTATGTGCTAAGGCAGTCTCTTCTCTTAAGCGTTTCTTCTCTTGCATGTAAGTGGCAACATCAAATCGACTGTACACTTTGGCCTTTCTTCTTGCCATTGCAAGTCATAAGCCAAAGGCTAAACATGGCGGAGAAATAAAAACTATGGTTCAAATAAAACTGTCATACGGCAAAATAACGCAAGTAATGCAAATAATAAAAACATAGGATTCTTACCTGATAGTTCTTGGTTGATATGCCGGACACTCACTAAGTACTTGGCAAACAAACTTTGAGTTATATGAAGTCAAATTTTCTCCATTTTGGCAAATCCGTTTAACAGAGGCAACACGGTCGATAAAAGTGCTAAATTTTCAGCACAAAAGTGCCAACAACACAGTGATATTAGGTATCAGATTAATCATTGAGAGCTACAGAATCCAACAATGGCCGCCAAAATTTACAAAAACGATAATTGCCCAGTTGCTAGGCGCCCAAAATCTCCTTATATAAACAACTCGAGTAGCACCTAATCCCTTCCATGAACATCGGGAAATCGAACACGTGTCTGCTCGCAACTTTTGTGGGCACTTGTGCTCCGTGTGAATAAATAACTTTGTTAGTAAAACTTAAATATATTTCTTCAGCTTTTGAAATACAATTAACATTTCCTTCTAATACTCCAAGATTTTTAATAAACTAATGAGAATCATAACCTTCTAAATTATGAAATAAACCTGGAATAAATTTTGGTTTGTTTCATTAAAAGATTGCATTCATTATGAGCCAAGCCTCTATATTTTCTTGTAAAATGGCAATGTTCTCAAACTTTATCATTATTTAAAAGCTCTTTATAAACATAGCAATGAGTTGCTTTTTCAAAATTGTTTTTATCATCTTGAGTCAATATAATTTTCTAGGGATGTTTAAACTCCTCAAAAATATTAATACTAATATTTTCTAATAATTTTACAAACTTTTGAGCAATATCTGTCTCATTTGTAATTATAAATGGTTTTGGTTTATAAATTGATTCATCAAAACATTTTACATAAAGTCCTACACCACTTGGAATATGTCCTTGATATCAAATTTTATTTTCTCCTAATTGTTTTTGTACTTGTTTTGTATAACATTCAAAATCTGCATAACTAACAAATGGAACTTGAGTTAAACGTTGATAATTTTCAAATTTAATATGGATCCTTTCTCTGAAAGTATTGTATTAACTGGATCGAAAGTTTTACAATCCTTGATATGTTTATTATAAATTTTTTGATCCTTATAAAATTGTAAACAATAATCGCATATAAAGTTTTTGTTTCTTTTTGGACAATTGACTTCCTCCTAATCAACTCACTATTAATAACACAATAATGTTTATCATCTAGTAGTAATAGTCTTATAGTAGGTTCTTCTTTTGGCTTCTTCAACAGAACAATTTTTTCACTTTCATTATTTCCAAATACAAATATATGTACTACAAGATTTCTTCATTCAAATTTATCAACATCAGTTATTAGAGTTGGAAATTTAATTTCATCCCAATTAAGTGTTTGATTTTTATATTAAATCTTTAATAATTCTTTGCAGATTTCTTTTATCTTATGTAAATAATGTAATCAAAACTGCCTATTTAAAACATTCTTGATATTTATTTTCTGGATTTATAATAACTTTTTTATCTGTGATTCATTTGGGAGTTTTTACATTGAAGATCCTTTCAGGAGATCATATTTACTGCCTTTAATATCTAGTTTAATAATATAACCTAATTGCCAACCAGATCCATTCTTTTGAAACTGAGCAAGTGATTCTAAAATTTTTGCTATCATTTTTTGATAAATAATTTCTAAATTTGCTCCTTGGAGTATTATTTCTTGAAAACTTGTGAAATGGACTTCTTCAAAATTTCTATCATTTGTAGCTGGATCTAATTTTATCATTCGACATACTACATCAAATTAAATTTTATAATTAATTAGATCTTTTGTAATAAGTTTTAATATTTTTGGTTTTGCTCTATTTTAAAAATTTATAATATTAACTTCTTTGTTTCCATCTGCTGAATATACTACAACTTTGTTGTTTAAGGATGATTTTATGAGTTTGAATTGAATTGGTTTTGATTTGTTTTTTTTCTAGATTTTGGATTTATATATTTGTTTAGATCTCCAGTTTTAATATACTGTTTGAGATCAAATATTTCTCAACGGCATTTTGATTTTAAATGCTTTGCGTTTTGAACAGCTTCTTTCTTAAGGTTTTTATAGCAATCGATTTCATGTTTTGAAGCTTTTGATAATTGAAGTTGTTTTTCTTTTTTACAACATTTGATTTGAATATTGTTTTGCTCCTTAATTTTTTTGTTTAATTGGTTGTTTTTTTTATTTTGAAAAAATTGTTGTAATAGATTCTTCTTTGTTTTAAAACTGAGTCCTAATATTTCGTTCGCACTCTTGATGATTGCGTTTTTGTTTGGTTTGCTCATTCTTTTATTATATGTTTTAATCTTTTCTGCTTGAGTTTTTTCATGTCGTTCTTATTTCAAAAATTCTCAATATAAGTAGATTCATTTTGATTATTCATATCATTTTTATTTAAAGAATTTCAATATAAATAGATTCGTTTTGATTGCTCACTCTTTTATTACGTATTGGTCTTTTCTGCTTGAGTTTTGTTCATCATTGTTTTTTCTTTAAAAGTTTTATTGAGAAAATTAATTTTGCAAAGATCACATAAAATTCCAAGTGATGATGTCATCAGACAAGTTTGGGCAAGTTTGGGTAAAATTTGATGCTGTCATCAAAACCACCTGGGGGTGGGCATTTAAATGGGGGGCGTAAATTGGGGGTTAAAATGTGCTAGAACCCCTCTTTTACATACTACTCATGTAGGTACTCTTTGTGAATGGCCTGACTGGACAGCAAAAAGCAAACCTGACCGGAACATGCATAGCCAAATTACATGATGAAAGTGTTAAAGTGGTCTCATTTACATGCAATGGTCCTAAAACTCACATAGTGATGCTGAGAGAACTTACGGTGAAAATATCAGATGATGGTTTTTGCAAGCATACTTCCTGTATCCATGTGTCCCTGCCATGAAGATTTGTGTTTTTCTGGATGCTCGCCATATGATAAAGTTGGTGAGAAATACATTGTGTGACTATGTAATCTTGAAGAACAAGGCTGGGGAAATGATAAAGCGGCAATACTGCATTGGCTGCAGGAAACAGAGAGTTTGCATCTTGCAAACAAGCTAAGAGCTGCCCATATTAGTTGAAAGCCACAGCAGATGAAGGTGAACCTTGCAACGCAGGCGCTGAGTTAAAGTGTGGCAGATGCTTTGAGAATTGTGAAAACAACCTGAAACTACCACAGTTCAAAGGTTGTAGTGCAACGGTTAAGTTCATTTGGGTCTTCGACAGGATGTTTGATGTATTGAATTAGAAAGACGAATCATGAGAAAATCAGCAAATAAAGAAGTTTTTGTATGAGGCAATTCAGTACATTAAGGAATTGAAAGGTTCACAAGACACATTGATTCTGAAATCAAAGAGGAAAACTGGTTTTCATGGCTTCTTGACATGTACTAGTAGTGTTATGGGATTAGCAGAAGATCTTTTCACTATTCAGAAGCCAGCTCTGAAGTATCTTTTGATCTATGAGACGAGCCAAGATCACTTGGAGTTTTTTTTTTTGAGCTGTGCAATCATCAAGAAATTGGAATAACAATCCAACAACTTGCCAATTTGTTGCTGCATGCAAGCAATTACTGATCGACACAACAATGAGAGTGGAAATGCAAATTGCAGTTGTCAAGATGACACAGAAATTGTTGAAAGTGTTCAAGACGAATGTGAAATTACCTCATAATCTACAGAAATTTCTGATGTGACAACTGCAAGATGATATGATTTACAGTGATGAAACTAGTTTCTGTTGAAGAAGATGACTGCTGTGACGTAGCTAATGCCATGGAGTTGTCTCAGTACAAGGAGCAAGCCATTTCCTACATTGCTGGTTTTGTCATGAGGATGGTTCAGAAAAAGATTAACTGCATACAGTGTATTGCAGGAGTGACTGAGAATAAAAAAACCTTCCTGATTTATTTGTTACTTGGAAAACGAATGGAGGACTTGAATTGCCATCGTTGGGTCTGATTAAAATTTGCAAGGAGACGGAAAAGTACATACTCCGAATGTTGAGACAACTAACGGTGCGTTACTGCACAGTACTAAACTGTCAAACACAATTGCCATGGCGCTATTTACCAGTATGTATTGAGAGTGGTGTGTTTGGCTCTTTAGAGCACTCAGGGTGCTGCAAAACATGGGCACTGAAATGTGCTCATTACGTGCTGATCCATGTGTGATGCAGAGGGGACTGCTGTGAAGGCGCATTTGGTGAAAAAAGCATGCGATTTATGAAAAAACTTTTTAGTAAACAGCATTTTTTTGAAAGCTTTGAAATAGATGCTGAATTGAAAGGTAAGGCTAAAAATTGAATTCAAGTAATAGTAAATACATTGATATATCATAACGGTTTCAAAATATTCTGTGATACTTATTAGAAATGAAAAACTTCCAATAATTGCTCTCAAGATTTGCTATTTTACAAGTGACTTTTACATTAAAATTTAATATTTTTGTGACACCAAGGAGGGGAAATATTAATTTTGACCCCTAAGAGTATTCTTTATTGATTCTTCTTTGCAAATAATTATGTTAGACAACCAGCTTTTACCGGCCTTTTTTACAATTTGACATTTCCTGAGAGCTTCAGGCCTTCCCCGACTTGCATTGTTTCACTTTGTTTGGATCAAGAAATAACAAATTTCAAAACAAGAATTTGCTTAAAACTAATATGCTTTATGGATTTGCTTAAAACTAACATGCTTTGTAGTGGCACAATTGCTAGGACTTGCGCCTTGCACCATTGTGGTAGCTGGTTCGATTCTCTGCTTGGACTTAAATTTCTCATGTGAGAAGAGTCTGTCAACTACTCGGCTGAAAGTCGTAGGTTTTCCCCAGGTACTCTGGTTTCCTCCTAAGGGAAAGTTGACAGGGTGGACTAAAATAAACAGATTAAGAAAGTAAAAATTGATTGTTGTAAAAATAGACAGTCTATGGTAATATGTATTCATATACATAATTAGAAAAAGTATTGTAAATAGCTATCAACTCAGCTTACGCTGCAAAGTAACTATATGTAAACCATCTACCTATAAAAAAACTATGCAAAATATTCGTAAATAATTTACTGGTTGTCAGAACAACAGAAACTCATTCTGCAATAGATATTTGGATAATTTGTTTACTTTGTAAAGGAGCTGCGCATCTCTATTATGATACTCGATAGTCAGGATAAAATATATGTATACGCCAAAAACATCTACGTTCGGCAGCTGTTTATCAGCAATATCTACTTTTGGCTACTATGCCAAAAATATCTACTATATGAAATATATATATATGCCAAAAATATCTACTTTTGACAGCCAGGAAATTCATGCTTTTTCAGATTTCGCATGAACACCTAAGTATTTGTGTAATATTTCGGTGTTAAGCTTTCGAAAAAAACACCGGCTTTTTTTGTGTGCATATTTTTGACTTCATTTTGACAAGGTCAAAGTCTAGACAGTTGTAAAATCCATCAAAATGTCAGGTGAAATGAAGTGTGGAAAATCATACTTTTCCAATTTGTATTTGTACCTCATAAAACTGAGCAAAGTTTTAAACATTTGTGTAATACTTAGGTATTCAGCTTCTGAAAAAAACACAAAATGATAACCGGCTTTTTTCTTCATTCTTGTCCATTTTAACCATTTCAACATTTGCAGAATATATAGTTCCACAAGACCTGATTGCAAAGATTAGATTAGATAAAAATATATGTAAACTAATATACCTGACTGCCATACAGGCCCATACACGTCTTCTAGTTACAGTTTTAGACGAATATAAGTTCTGTTTGAAAAACATTAGCTATTTTCTTGCTCCATTAGTTGTTTTTGAAGAACAGTGTATGATCACCTCATGGAATATCGAGTTTAGTTACTGGAAATCCAGCTTGGTTGAGGTGAAGTTTGTATCTGAACGATAGAAATTCCTGTTTCCAGTGCCATGATTAAAGCTTCTGGGATATAAACCATTATCAGAAATGATTAAAAAAACCTGACGTTGTTTTTCTTTTCAAAGTCAAACAGCCCCGTGCAAACACATCAACAAGTCAGCTCTTTGAGTTTGTCAAGTCAGAAAACTATAGTTTTGAATGAAAACTAGAAAACTAGAAAACTAGAAAACTATAGTTTTGCATGTGCATGTAAATAGTTGCATATCAATATCGAATTATCAATCATGAAAAAACTATAAAGCATCTTGGCAACCGCTCCAAGAGAGTTTCAGCACAACACAAACTGCATAATCGTTTGCACGTCTTGCCTGATTCAACTTTCAAAATTGAAAAGTCAGAAGTTAGAAAGTCACATGTACTCACAAACACACATGCACACCCAATGTGCACACATGTACACATGTAGTGTCGCAAACACATCATATCATGTACTTGCACGTGAATCTACTGGACCTGGAACTTGCATGGATATTCCTGATTACTTACACTACAGCCTTTCTTATAGCACCTCAGGTTCGAACAGCATGTATATATTTACATGATAGTTGGTGTTGGCACTGTTGTTTGCTCAACACCATAATTTTCAATGCAAATAAAAAATAATACCATGCAAGTGCACAATGTTCCTGCGCATGCGCTTATTGCCATATATGCCCTATAGCAAAATACAGGAACTCTCGTCAGTGACATCACTAATAAACTGGTTTTGTTCAATTATATATTCATTCAGCATGGAGAAATGTTACAATAGTTATTCAGCAAAAAAGCCTAGTTTACACAAATGCACATGTCGAGGTTCAAATACTCGTCAGCCCTTTCCTGCACATCATGCACAAGTCAAGTAGAGAACTGCATAAATTTAGAGCCGTACTTCTTAACTGACTCACTGTTGTGCCCAGAAGAGCTTCTTTTGTATTCTTTAATGTAACTTTCATTCAAGACATACACATTCACCAAACATCATTCAATGACACACTACGAACCTATCACCCTTGTTACATCAAAGATATGTGGTGTTCAGTTTGCCATGTCATCGATCCATCATTTCTTACCCAGAACTGCAACCAATGAGATAAAATCAAGAGTTGGAGATACCATTGAGAAGTTCGGTGAGTCTATTTCAAGGAAAAGATGGAATTATTGTCTCTTTGTGCTCACGATCTGAATAATGCTCTTTTCAACCCAAGCAGTATGACTGAGCATGGTACATTTCAGATAAACAAGAAGTTGAATGAACTTTGCAGTTCAAAAGCAGAAGAAGTTAAAGATATCAGTATCGTTATTGGATGCAACTTTGCTACCCAGTCTAATACGACCATCGCACCTTACATATCCACATTATCAAACCGGGTCCCATGGTTTGATCCCACAGCTGCATCCATACATTTATTTATACAGTTTTGGAGTGTCCCCAGGGTATGCCAAAAAGAAGTCAAGATTTCAAGTACGTATGAGTCGACAATATATACAAACAATCTAGAACAGCAAAAATCAAATTTCCCTCCCTTTGAAAAAATTTCAGGAAAAATAGAGACAGTTAAATTGTTAATTGAATTACTCCATATCATCGATGACAATGATATATGCAAAGGATGTGAAGGATCAGAAAGTTTTTGAGTCTTGGATAAGAGAGGATATGAAAGTATCTATAAAACAAGAGATGATGAGAATGCTGTTTGGAATGAAAATGGGAAGATTCAATGAACAAGTTGTCAGTTGAATCTGCTATGGAGGACATGATTGAAGTTGGACCAAACTCCAATAGTGATCTGAAGAAAATATTCAACCATTTGTATCCTGAAATTCAAAAAAACAAAGAGAAAAGAAGTAATCCGACATGTTTTTCGGAAAATTGTGGATTGACAGATATTGAAAACGTTGAAGAACTCTGTTTAGTTACTGTAAAAGCCACATCGAAAGACTGGATAACAGCGTCATCCTTCCCATCAACAGGTTGTACCATTGTAATTAGCAAGGTTGCTCTAAACAAATTTCCAAATTGAAAGTTTTAGGAAACCATATCAGGGAACAAACTGGTCATCTCAACAAAGAGTTTTTGGAAGTATTGCTTGCCAACCAAGGCAAGGCAATGCCATCTTCCCCGAGGCAAATGAGATGGCCCCCATTAGTGATAAAATGGTGTCTTCGAATTCCTGATTCTATATTATATATTATAAAGTCCCATAGATTATATGGGATCTATATTATAAAGTCCCATAGATTATATGAGGACTTGCAAAACTCTGGAAGATTGAAATTATCAAGCAGGAGAACTTTATCTGACTACAAGAACTTTAATTCCACAGATTCTGGTTGGCATATTCAGAATCGACAAAAATGAAGATGCAATACAATGAAACAAAGCCTCCTCAACATACTAAACTGGATGGACTAGTTTTTGACAAGGTCAAAATAAAAGCAGGCCTTGTTTTTAAGAACTGGGAACTTTTGGGATTTACAGATCTATGGAGAGGCGATTTCGCCAGTGGGAATGAAAATGCTGCAACTGCTGAATGAACTGACAATTTGGCATCACATATACTGCAATTCTTCTTCAGAAGTCTATTTTTCAAGTTTGACTAACATAAAACCTAACATTTCTACAACTCAACATATTATTTTGGCAAGGAATAAGTATGTTGCATACTTTTGGATTTGAAATTCTAATATCCTGCTGTGATGGTGCATCTTCTAACAAGTCGTTTGTCCTGATGAATGTCACTAATGAAAATAGGAGTTACCGTTATAACCAGTATTACACTCAAAATCTATTTCTCATTGGGAAATACATTCTTTGGGGTCACATGTATTCAGTTTATGCCAGAGAAAGAAGATGACACCTTTATGTACCTTATTCGCACTTAATTTTGCACGACTTTAATTTTGTGATTTTCGCGATTGAAAAAAAATTGCGAAATTAAAGTTGCGTGAATAACCCCCCCCCCTCGCAAAATTTACACACATAAAATTAAATACCCCAGTCAAAATTATAAAATTAATAATAAACATGATCAACAACAACATGTACAGCTTGTTTATCAACAAAAATAACACATTCTTTCACAATAATCTTTGTAATAAGCTGCAGAACAAAATATCTAACTATCACTGGCTTCATCTGAGTCACTGTCAGCATCTTCGAGTAAATCCTTTAAAACATCTTTAGTGCAATCTTCAAAATTGCCATTGATTGGTTCCTTATAGTTCTAATTTACAAGTTTGTTGTAATGCTCAAACACTGAAACATTCCACAAAGTGAAATTGAGTTCGATGTGAACAGTAACAGGGATTTCAAGGCCACCCTGTATGAGGGGATCTTCGATACTTACAATCAACTACGATCACTGAAACCGTTCCTCCCCTGGAAATAAGGCCCCGTCCACACATATCCAGATAAATTTGAAAACGCATAAATATTTATCCATTTTCAAAAAATCTGCATCCACACGTTGTCGTTTCTGAATCGTTTTAAGTGTAAACACGAAAACAATTTGAAAACGCTGAAATTGCCTACTGAGCATGGTCAATAGAGCAAAACATGTGCCCGCAATATCGAGTACTGGTCTGATCCAAAAACGTCAAGGTCTTGCTTGCTTCTGCTCAGGTGTTTTACGACTGCATTTCTTGCAGTCAACAATGAAAGAAGCCAAACCATGCTTCTGCACTTCTCCAAATAATGTGCTTGATAGTTTAGAATCGCAGTGTGAAGATGAAAATAAGCTGCAATGCTCGAAATGAGACCCATTAGTATCAAAACTATAACCTGATTGTTAGCCATGTTTTCACAATTTCACCACAGTTGGCTGAGAGCACACGTTGGACGGGGTTTGAATTGTACGTCATCGTTTTCAAATTGTGTTCAAATTTTTCTGGATAACACGTCCACACGTATCCATTTAGCTGGCGTGTTCAAATTTATCCACTATAGAGAGCGTTTTAAAATCTATGCATTTTCGGTGGGTGAAAACGCCGTTTACATGTCAACAGAACCTGTAACCGTATAAATATTTATGTGTTTTCAAATTTATCTGGATACATGTGGATGAAGCCTAAGAAAATGCATAAACCTTGAAATCTCCCTTGGTAAATGCCCAACAATTGAATCAGTTATGTGTCGGGGAGGATGTTTGGTTGCTGCTTCCGCATAACGATCATGACTGTTTTTTCTCTTATGGATGCAATTCAAGACTTCTCTATTAGCTGGTTTCCAGATATCTTGATATACATGAACTCCTCACAGACCACACGGAAAGGAAGTTGTGATAGAATCAATTGTCTCACTCATGCTTATGGAATATAGTCTAATGTAGTGTTTTGCAGCTTGATAAACAGTCGAGAACTTTATTGTTTCACCAGTGATTCTATTTGTTGTAGTGGTGGCTTTAAGATTCTTTGTTGTTTGTTGCACTTCGTTTGTATTTTCTTTTTCTGATTTTCTTATTCTACTTGGCTTGAATTCTTTTGTTTTATCTTGAATACTAAACCAAACTTGATAAGGTTCTCCTTGTATAAATAAATATTGTCCCGGATCATAAGCTTGTTTTCTACTTCTTGGATTAATATCAAAAAATTGGGTCGCATTATAAATACTGGAAAAACTTTCCATCCATCCATTCACATGAACCAAAGCAACTACCTTGGGTGCCTTCATCAAATGTTGACAACATTTTTCGTATTTTTCACTAGGTGGTGGTGCTTCTATGCCAAGTGCTCCACATAATTGAGCTTAATTTATTTTAGAGGTTCCTTTAACACTTTGAGCTTGTGCTTGTTGTTGGAGTTGTTTAAATCCTTGTTGTTTATTCATTTTTTGTTTTATACCCCACAATGATTCTGAGAGACTAAAATAAACAATGATCAATTTTTCAAAATAGTAGATTTATAGCTTTTCCAATGACCCAACCAACCTCCAGCAAGTCCTGTAGCTCCTTTTGCAACCTCTTGATGGTTGCTCATTTCTTGAGAAGGTCAGTGATAATCTGTTAAAACAGGTTCAGGTTTTTCTTCTAAATCTAATGCTTTTATTCGATCCAAAACATGATTTGTAGCATCCATGTCTTGATTAGCATCAGATGACTGTTGACAAAATTTTAGCCCTATATTTTTTCAAGCCACCTCTTTTTCGTACCATTTCTCTTTATCCAAAGCAAGTTGCTCCACGGCTAACTTATGTTGTTTCATTTCTGCTTCATACCCTGAATGGTTCAACTTCTTGAATGAAAAACCAGCACCAGCAAAAGCAAACTCATTAAAGATTACTCCTGCAATCATTGAAGTCATTTATTTAGTTGCTTGTTTATTGAGATGATGTTTCAGACATCACATATTTATTCTTGATGTATTTAAGAAGCATAGATCCAATCATGCTGCTCCAGCTAATTTCAACGTTGTTTTGATGGATTGTGGTGTTCCAAGAGGTTCTCCAAAAGCTTTACCATTGAGACACCAACAGCCACAGCAATGAGTGCAGCCGCATCATAGATTTGATCCATACATTCTTTTTTTTTCCACTATCTGATAGATTCATTTATTTATAAACATTTTTTTCTTCTTGATCAAACATGCCTAATTGATGATCAGGGGGTTTGGGACTTTTCTTGAATTAGATCAACGGGTCCTTCTTTTTTATCATATTCAGTTTTTGATCTTTTTCGAAACATGGTGTAGACGACTCCAAACCCTAGTATAGAAATAGTAATGACGCTGAACCAACTATTCCAATTTTCATCAGAAATCTTTGTATTTTCTTCAGCAAGTCTTTTTCTTTTTGCTTCTTCTGCTGCTTTTGACATGGCAGCGAGTCTCTTGGCAGCTTCTACTTTTTTGGGGTCTTTGACTTTTTCTTGCAGTGTAATCATTGGAGTTTGTTCTTGTGGGGTGTCTGTCATTTATTTATAGGTGATTTTTAAGTGAAATCAAAGAGGATATATCATTTACTATAAATTTACTCAAATTTTGACCAAGTAATTTTAACAGTTTTGAGATAATCTATGAATGCTATTTTAGCAGTTTTTAAGTAAAAATCAAGATCATCTATCAATTTACTCAAATTTCGACCAAGTAAATTTTAAGCGGTGTTGATGAGACCTTTGATTTTTCGACCATTTTCACAGAAAGGGTTAACCAAGATTTGTTTCCATAATTTTGATCCTTTGCTTCAACTCTAAAGTAAATAAAGAACATTTCGATATCATCAATGTTTGATGTGTAGTCTTTGAGGGGAAATTCTTCATTCAATGTATATCGATTGCTTTTAAATCTCTATATTACTTCGTGTGGTCTTTTTTAAAAAACTATAGAATATTTTAAATGTAGAATAACTATTTTAGCATTGTTGTCAAACGTATGCTTTAACAACTTTATTTTAGTTTCGTCGTTAAACTCCCCTGGTAGATAAACACAAGAATTATTAGGAGGGCGTCCTTGTCATTCAGATGGAGTCAAAAACCACTCTCAAATAGGAAAAAGTAAAAAGATAAGCATTTCTTGTAGGAATGTTTATTTCAGATTTCAACTCTGTTTTAATTTCTGGTTTTCACTCTTGTTTAATTTCTGGCTTGAATTCTGTTTTATTTCTGGTTTCAACTCTGTTTTAGGTTTTGGTTCTAACTCTGCTTTAATTTCTGATTTTATGTTTGTTTTGTCTTTAGGTTTCTCGAATCCATAATAGAAAGCCTTTTGTTTATAATACAAATCTCGTGATAGCTACTCTACATATCAATGCACCACCTACTTTTATAGCAGAATTTGTTGGAGTTTGTTGATACTTACTTAGTTGAGTGGTTTTGCTTATTTTGAGTTTAGTTTTATTAAGTGGTTATAGTTTGGTTTGTTTGATGTTTGTTTAAACACATCCACTTTGAGTTTAGTTTTATTGGGTGATTCTAGTTTGGCTTTAACTGAGCTGTAATTGAGCTTTTCATTTTTCCAAATTTCATATTCATTGTTGCCATGGTTAAAACATTATTATATCCTTTGATCAGATGTTTGAGAATAATCATATTGGAGGGAATTAAATCACACTGGGACTAGCAACTGAATTTAGGACGACATTTGTCTCAGCTATCGTGGTTCTTATGTTGGAGATAGTTATTGTAGGATATCTTCTAAAATAGTATCTTGAACTAGTTTATAAAACACATCCTGAGTTTGAGACGATTTTCCTCCTTGGTTAACGATGCCCCCAGTATAGAATAAACAAAAGATTCGACAGCTTGCTGAAGTTCTTTTTGTCCAATATCAGTGAGTCTGTCCGACTCAAGTTTGATAAAACTCTTCTAATCTTGATTGGATCGATTGACAATTTTGTCCAATTCTTCATACCCAGTTCCTGAGATTTCCATGCTTCTATTAAGTTTAGGAAAAACATAGTGAACGTTTTCAATTTTTGATCTGTTGCGTGTTTTATAAAAGTAACTCAAAGCTTCTCAAGTATGGTAGAGTTTATCCATACAAATTTTCTTGGTTGGAATATGCTTTTGTACGAGTTTTATCATAATATCATCCACAAAAGAGTCTAATTTCTCAGGAGATCTTAAAAATCGTTTCATGTGGTAACAAAAATAATATCAAGCGATGCTCGTTATCATTTTAGGTTGACAGGACCCATCGATGTGTTTTATGGAGACACCTCCCAAATAAGATAACATATAAGTCGCTAATAAACTCATAAAGTAAGGATCAGTTTTGTAGTCAAAGTCTGTTTTTGTAATATCCTTAGAATGGTTAGAGTTTTTCCAGCTCGAATCCAGAGGTTCAAAAACCTTAAATCCAGTGATATTAAGTAAAACATTGTTATTTAACACAAGCTCTTGGACGGTTCCATTAGGAGCCCATAATGCTGTAGTCCAAAATGCCTTTAACATGTTTGACTTTAAACTTTTAGATTGTGATAAACTTAGCCCCAAATATTGGCTCCATACAGGTGTAGTTTTAAATATCCAAGTTTCGATTTCATATTGATAATCCTCTCCAGGAACTTTCAAGTAGACTCGATCAGATTGTTTTAGGTCTTTGGTGACGTTTCATTCAAAGGCGAATGTAGCCAAGTCTGCATTGGGGTATTTTTAAAGAAACTCTCGTTTTGCTCTAGATTCATCCCAAGACTCAAAGTGCTTTATAGCCTTGGAGTAGTTTTTCACATAATACTTTTTAAGATAATCTAACCAAATTGGGTTTTGATTCACTTTGCCATTGTTGGTTTCCCTTTATTTATTATTAAATAAATGAGCAAGCCCACTGTATTTATAGAAGGTCTCCACAAGGGAATCTTTCTTGATAAAAATATAGAAACGACATCAAACTCGAGGATTGTTTTAAAAACAGCTTCCATTTTTTGGAACTACAACAACATTACATCCAATCATAATAACACTATCAGCGATAGAAATTCTAAAATACAGTTTGAACCAGACTATTGGTCCTTTGAAGAAATGAAGAAAGAATTAGCCATAAAAGACATCACCATCGAAAAGACGTATGACAAGAAAACAAAGATCCACTTGAAAACAAATAAACTCAATCTAAAGAAATTTGGTAACTACTACAATCCTGGCCAAAAATAATGGGAACACCCGCAAAAGTGCAGGGCTTCATTACTATAATTTACTATTGCAAATCACAAGAATTAATCCCACGTTCTGCGTTTAACATGGTTGCCCCCCATTCCCCCTGTGCAATGTTGGTTCCAATCTTTTTTTTGCAAAAAACGTCCAACCCAACATTGTTTGGGGGTCAGGGGGGGTATTCATATGCTTTTGTCGAGTAACATAAAAAATACATTTTTGTTGGAAGTGTTCCCACAATTTTGGCCAGGATTGTAAGGATTTGTAGAAAACAAGCAAGCTCCACTCGACACATGGGAGACATAAAAAAATACCACAGACATCAACTTGATTGTGACTTCGTAGATAAAAATTTCAATTTTGACACCGAGGGACAACATGGCTTGATGATTGTAAGTTTACCTGTGACGATGGAGCAAAGTCTATCTGGAAGTGTTTTCACACTTACGGATATAGAAAGTCAAGTCCAACTCTACAATGGAGTACATAATAAACTTACGTTTGATGTTTGTACAAACGCTGGTATATTCCCTGTTGGATCAATATTACTAGAACTCTACATTCACTAATTCTCTTTTATAAATGGAACAAGAATTTCAAATTAAACAAGAATTAAGAGATTTGTATTATGATCCAAAAACGCGGTACCAATCTGCAGAATGATTATGCCAAAAAACTGTAAATGAAAATTTACCAGTGACTAGAGCACCAATCAAAACTTGGCTCAAAACACACGACACGTTTACAAGATATAAACAAACTAGAACTAGATTTAAATTTAGTAAAACATATGTAAACAACCTCGCTGATCAGCTACAAATGAATCTTGTTGATATGCAGAAAACTAGATGATTATAATAAAGGATATAATTTTATACTCACTGCTGTGGAAATTCTTAGTTGTTTTGGTGTTGCACTTCCTGTTTATAGAAAAGATACAAAGCATATGGAACCTGTTGTAAAAAGTTTACTTCATTAATTCAAAATGAGATTTAGAAAATATCTTAATGTGGTTCAATTTGATAAATGATTAGAATTCTACAATGTTGGTATTAAAGGTTTACTACAAAGTCTTGGTATCGAATATTTTTCTACAGAACCAGGAAAACCTAGAGGAAAAAAAAGAAAAATCCAGAACCACCAAAACCATTCGCAGAAACAAATAAACTGAGGTTAAAACGAGGTGAAGAAAACAGAGGAAAAAAAGTTGCTATTGTGGAGAGATTCAATTGAACGTTAAAAACTATGATATGGAAATATTTTTGTTCTGAATGAACTTATCATTGGCTAAACATTTTAGATGAACTCGTTGATAATTATAATAATACAAAACAGAACCATTCAAATAAAACCTAAAAATGTTAATCGCTCCAGTGAGGATAAGGTATGGTTTATACTTTATGGTGATTGGACTGGACAATATCCTTTCAACAAATTTGGAACTGGAGATCTTGTTTGAGTTGTAGATTATAAAAAAACTTTTGGAAAAGGATACGAACTTAATTTTTCTGAAGAAATTTTAAAAAGAAACCAAGTTTTTCATGGAGACCCTAACATGTAGGAACTTTGCTGACATGACAGATCAAGAACCTATTCTAGGAAAGTTTTACAAACAAGAACTTTCTGCTGTCAACAAGCAAGACAATGTCTATAAAGTTGAAAAAATACTCAAAAAGAAGGGTGATAAAGTGCTTGTCAAATTGTTGGGATATAATGATAAACACAACTCTTGGATTAAAAAATCTTCTATTCAAAAAATTTAATGAAGTGCAACAACGTTGATATTAAATAAATGGATTTTGAAATGCATGATTTTGGTACTCGCGAAGAAACGGCTTTGATAGAACAAGAACAAGAACAATAGATCAAGATCAGGAGCAAGACACTTTATGGATAGGTCAAGATCAAAATCAAGACACTTCATTTGCAAATCTGGAACAAGATGATGAGTTTCACTTGACTGGAGCTAAAGAAGACATGAGGTTCATGGATAAAAAGAAAAAATTAGAAGAATATACTGGGTTAGAAATTGATCCTAATCGTGGTCGATTTTCAACAGTCCTTTTACAAGATGTAGATTTTACATGGAAAGATGATCAAGGTTGGAGTGGCATCTTGTATAAAAACAAACCTGTGTATGAAAGGAAAAATGGAGATATGATTCCTTTACACGATGCTAAAACTTATCCACAATTTAAATTGGCTGTAGAATTAGCTTGAGATGAGCCTATACAACATGAACAAGAAGAAGAACAATTTAAACAAAATGTAGAACTTCGAGAATGGTTCATGGATCAAATGGAACATATAGAACTCAAATTAGATACAAAAGACATGAAAGAATTGAGAAACAATTTGTCCCCTTATAAATTAAGCCTTGGATCCTTTAGAATAAATTAAAAAAACTAGAAGAAAAAGCAAGCGAATGGAAAAACTTGAAAAACTCGACAGAGGATGTAGAGCTCTCCATCAAATATGAATAGTTTGAAGAATCTGCTCGATTAGCTGCTGATAAAATAAGATTAGAACCAAACCAAGACCCCCAACAACAAGACGCCCTCATTGAACAAGCA
The DNA here is from genome assembly GCA_025400095.1 of Phenganax marumi. Taxonomy (NCBI): domain Eukaryota; kingdom Metazoa; phylum Cnidaria; class Anthozoa; order Malacalcyonacea; family Clavulariidae; genus Phenganax; species Phenganax marumi. The sequence continues at coordinate 828 of JAODVM010467264.1, read as the reverse complement.
AAATTGTGCATCCTTCAATGTTTACAAAAAGCACTTGCTAAATATTTGCCCTCTATCTTGATCACAGGGACTATAGGAGCAACTGGAATTATTATAGATTACACAATTGGATCCAAAAGTCCACTCAAAGCAGCCGCTCAAGAGATAAAAAAACCCCTAGAAAAGCACTTAAAAAACTAGAGGGGGAGGTCCCATCCCCAAAACAAAGTACAACAACAACCATAGTCATAAAACAAAAAAAAAACCAACAAGAATCTATAAATATAGGAAAAACTATTTTAATCGTAGCTGCCTCTATCACTGTAAGAGGTGGTGTATTTTATTTAACCACAGCCCCAGTATACATTGCCGTTAGTTTTGCACCCAACCCGATTTTAATAGGCTACCAAGCCGCTTCAATGACTTATCTAACATCAACATATTCTGCAGTGTTCACTGGAACGGCAACCTACTACCTTACATCAGACAACATAGCTGAAAAAGTAAATCATATACTCCACCCTGTTTGAAAACCCATCTACGATGTCTGGTGTGCTTTATCAAGTCACAAACAAGATGGGTAAAATTGGTGCAATCTTGGTTAGGAATAGCTAGCAACATTTTAGACTTGCTTCAAAAAATCATCGCACTACCTTTGTTTGACTTTATAAAGTGTTTGATAGACTATTTTTGGGTTAATTTTTTCTGTGGTATACTATTTTATCTTGTATTTAAACAAGGCAACATGTTGGATGCATCTTCAAGTGATTCATATGGAACGCCATAACTGCCTTATGTTGATCCTTTTAAAAATTTGCGGCAATTTCATCATTATATGTAGAGCATATG
>JAODVM010467153.1:0-21277 GCA_025400095.1 Phenganax marumi | reverse complement strand
TGGTTAACTTGACCAAAATTTTGTTAGACTAAGTCCTTGGTTAACTTGACAAAAATTTTGTTAGACTAAGTCCTTCGTTAACTTGACTAAAATTTTGTTAGACTAAGGCGCTGGTTAACTAGACAAAAATTTCGTTACACTAAATCCTTCCTTAACTTGACAAAAATTTTGTTAGACTAAGTCCTTGGTTAACTTGACAAAAATTTCGCTAGACGAAGTCCTTGGTTAACTTGACCAAAATTTTGTTAGACTAAGTCCTTGGTTAACTTGAAAAAAATTTTGTTAGACTAAGTCCTTCGTAAACTTGACTAAAATTTTGTTAGACTAAAAGGCTGGTTAACTAGACAAAAATTTCGTTAGACTGCATCCTTCCTTAACTTGACAAAAATTTTGTTAGACTAAGTCCTTGGTTAACTTTACAAAAATTTTGTTAATCTAAGTTCTTGGTTAACTTGAGAAAAATTCTTTTAGACTAATTCTTGGTTAACTTGAAAAAATTTTGTTTGACTAAATCCTTGGTCAACTTGACAACAATTTTGTGAGACTAAGTCCTTGGTTAACTAAACAAAAATTTCGCTAGACTAAGTAGTTGGTAAACTTGACAAAAACTTTGTTAGATTAAGTCCTTGGTTAACTTGACAAAAATTTCGCTAGACTAGTACTTGGTTAACTTGACAAAAAGTTTGTTAGACTAAGTCCTTGTTTAACTTAATAAAAATTTAATTAGACTAAGTCCTTGGTTAACTTGAAAAAATTTTGTTTGTCTAAGTCCTTGGTTAACTTGACAAAAATTTTCTTAGACTAGATTTTTATTTAACTTGACCAAAATTTCGTTAGACTAAGCGTTTGGTTAACTTGAAAAAAATTTTGTTAGACTAAGTCCTTGGCTTATTTTAAAAAAATTTGGTTTGACTAAGTCCTTCGTCATCTTGACAAAAATTTTGTTAGATTAAGTCCTTGGTTAACTTGACAAAAATTTCGCTAGGTTAAGTAGTTGATTAATTTGACAAAAAGTTTGTTAGACTAAGTCCTTGGTTAACTTGAAAAAAATAATTGTTTGACTAAGTCCTTGGGTAACTTGACAAAAATTTTGTTTGACTAAGTTCTCGGTTAACTTGACCAAAATTTTAATAGACTAAGTCTTTGGTTAACTTGACAAAAATTTTGTTAGACTAGGTCTTTTGTTAACATGACAAAAATTTTGTTAGACTAAGTCCTTGGCTAACTTGACAAAAATTTCCCCGGACTAAGTCCTTGGTTAACTTGACAAAAATTTTGTTAGACTAAGTCCTTGGTTATCTTGACAAAAAATTTGTTAGACTAAGTCCTTGGTTAAGTTCACAAAAATTTCGTTAGACTAAGCTCCTGGTTAACTTGACAAAAATTTTGTTATACTAAGTCCTTGGTTATCTTGAAAAAAATTTTGTTAGATTAAGTCTTTGGTTAACTTAAAAAAAATTTTGTTAGACTAAGTCCTTGGTTAACTTGACAAAAATTTTTTTAAACTAAGTCCTTCGTTCACTTGACAAAAATTTCGTTAGACTAAGTCCTTGGTTAACTTAACAAAAAATTTGTTGGACTAACTCCTTGGTTAACTTGACAAAAATTTTGTTAGACTAAGTCCTTGGTAAACTTGACAAAAATTTTCTTAGACTAGGTCCTTTGTTCACTTGACTAAAATTTCGTTAAACGAAGTCGTTGGTTAACTTGACCAAAACTTTGTTGGACTAAATCCTTGGTTAACTTGACAAAAATTTTGTTAGATTATGTATTTCGTTAACTTGACTAAAATTTTGTTAGACTAAGGCGCTGGTTAACTAGACAAAAATTTCGTTAGACTAAATCCTTCCATAACTTGACAAAAATTTTGTTAGACTAAGTCCTTGGTTAACTTGAAAAAATTTTGTTTGACTAAGTCCTTGGTTAACTTGAAAAAATTTTGTTAGACTAAGTCCTTGGTTAACTTGAAAAAAATTTCGCGAGACTAAGTCCTTGGTTAACTTGACTAAAATTTTGTTAGACTAACGCCCTGGCTAACTTGAAAAAAATTTCGTTAGACTAAATGCTTTGTTAACTTGACCAAAATCTTGTTAGACTAAGTCCTGGGTTAACTTGACAAAAATTTTTTTAGACTAAGTCCTTGGTTATCTTGAGAAAAACTTTGTTAGACTAAGTCCTTGGTTAACTTGACAAAAATTTCGTTAGAATAAGTCTTTGGTTAACTAACAAAAATTTTGTTGGACTAAGTCCTTGGTTAACTTGACAAAAATTTTGTTACACTAAGTTCTTGGTTAACTTGACAAAAATTTTGTTAGACTACAAGCCCTTGGTTAACTTGAGAAAAATTTTGTTACACTAAGTCCTTGGTTATCTTGACAAAAATTTCGTTTTACTAACTCTTTGGTTAACTTAACAAAAATTTTGTTAGACTAAGTCCTTGGTTAACTTGAAAAAATTTTGTCAGACTAAGCCCTTGGTTATTTTCACAAAAATTTCGTTGGACTAAGTCTTTGGTTAACTTAACAAAAAGTTTGTTAGACTAACTCCTTCGTTACCTTGACTAAAATTTTTTTAGACTAAGTCCTTGGTAAACTTGAAAAAAATTTTCTTAGACTAGGTCTTTTGTTCACTTGACCAAAATTTCGTTCGACGAAGTCCTTGGTTAACTTGACCAAAACTTTTTTAGACTAACTCCTTGGTTAACTTGACAAAAATTTTGTTAGACTAAGTCTTTGGTTAACTTAACAAAAAGTTTGTTCGACTAAGTCCTTGGTTAACTTGACAAAAATTTTGTTAGACTAAGTCCTTGTTAAACGTGGCAAACATTTTTTTAGACTAGGTCCTTCGTTCACTTGACCAAAACTTCGTTAGACGAAGTCCTTGGTTAACTTGACCAAAATTTTGTTAGACTAAGTCCTTGGTTAACTTGACAAAAACTTTGTTAGACTAAGTCCTTCGTTAACTTCACTAAAATTTTGTTAGACTAAGGCGCTGGTTAACTTGACAAAAATTTCGTTTGACTAAATCCTTGCTTAACTTGACAAATATTTTGTTAGTCTAAGTCCTTGGTTAACTTGACAAAAATTTTGTTAGACTAAGTCGTTGGTTATCTTGAAAAAAATTTCGTTAGACTAAGTCTTTGGTTAACTTAACAAAAATTTTTTTGGACTAAGTCCCTGGTTAACTGGACAAAAATTTTGTTAGACTAAGCCCTTGGTTAACTTGACAAAAATTTTGTTAGACTAAGTCCTTGGTTAACTCGACAAAAATTTCGTTAGACTAAGTCCTTGGTTAACTTGATACAAATTTTGTTGGACTAAGTCCTTAGTTATATTGACAAAAATTTTGTTAGACTAAGTCTTTGGTTAACTTAACAAAACTTTTGTTACACTAAGTTCTTGGTTAACTTGACAAAATTTTGTTAGACTAAGTCCTTGGTTATCTTGGCAAAAATTTCGTTAGACAAAGTCTTTGGTTGATTTAACAAAAATTTTGTTAGACTAAGTCTTTGGCTAATTCGAGAAAAATTTTGTTAGACTAAGTCCTTGGTTAACTTGACAAAAATTTTCCTAAACTAGGTCCTACGTTCACTTGACCAAAATTTCGTTAGACTAAGTCCTTTATTAACTTGACAAAATTTTCTTTAGACTAAGTCCTTGGTTAAGTTGATAAAAACTTTGTTAGACTAAATCCTTGCATAACTTTGCAAAAATTTTTTTAGACTAAGTCCTTGGTGATCTTGACAAAAATTTCGTTAGACTAAGTCTTTGGTTAACTGAACAAAAATTTTGTTAGACTACGTCGTTGGCTAACATGATTAAAATTTTGTTAGACTAAGAACTTGGTTAACTTGGCAAAATTTTTGTTAGACTAAGTCCTTAGTAAACTTGACAAAAATTTTCTTAGACTAGGTCTTTCGTTCACTTGACCAAAATTTCGTTAGACTAAGTCCTTGGTTAACTTGACAAAAATTTTGTTAGACAAAGTCCTTGGTTTACTTGACAAAAATTTTGTTAGACTAAGTCCTTCGTTAACTTGACTAAAATTTTGTTATTCTAAGGCGCTGCTTAACTTGAAAAAAATTTCGTTAGACAAAATCCTTGCTTAACTTGACAAAAATATTGTTTGACTAACTCCTTGGTTTACTTGACAAAAATTGTGTTAGACAATGTCCTTGGTTAACTTGACGAATATTTTGTTAGACTAGGTTCTTGAATGACTTGACCAAAATATCATCAGACTAAGTCTTTGGTTAACTTTACAATAATTTTTTTAGACTAAATCCTTCGTTAACTTGATAAAAATTTTGTGTGACAATCTCCCAGGTCAACTTGACCAAAATTTCGTTAGACTAAGTCTTTGGTTAACTTGATAAAAACTTTGTTGGACTAAATCCTTGGTTAAGTTGGCAAAATTTTTGTTAGACCAAGTCCTTGGTTAAATTAAAAAAAATTTTGTTAGACTAAGTGTTTCGTTAATTTGACAAAATTTAGTTAGATTAAGTCTTTGGTTAACTTAACAAAAATTTTCTTAGACTAAGTCCTTGGCTAACATGACAAAATTTTTGTAAGACTAAGAACTTGCTTAACTTGGCAAAATTTTTGTTAGACTAAGTCCTTGGTAAACTTGACAAAAATTTTCTTAGACTAGGTCCTTCGTTCACGTGACAAAAATTTCGTTAGACTAAGTCCTTGGTTAGCTTGACCAATATTTTGTTAGATTAAGTCCTTGGTTAACATGACAAGAATTTTGTTAGAGTAAGTCCTTGGTTAACTTGAAAAAAATAATTGTTTGACTAAGACCTTGGTTAACTTGACAAAAATTTCGTTAGACTAAGTCCTGTGTTAACTTGACAAAAATTTTGTGAGACTAAGCCCTTGGTTAACTTGAAAAAAGTTTTATTTGACTGAGTGCTTGGTTAAATTGACAAAAATTTTGTTCGACTAAGTCCTTGGTTAACTTAACAAAAAATTTGTTAGACTAAGTCCTTGGTTAGTTAGACAAAAATTTTGTTTGACAAAGTCCTTGGTTAGTTTGACAAAAATTTTGTTAGACTAAGTCCTTTGTTAACTTGACCAAACGTTCGCTAGACTAAGTACTTGGATAACTTGAAAAAAACCTTGTCAGAATAAGGCGTTGGTTAACTTGACAAAAATTTCGTTAGACTAAGTCCTTTTTTAACTGGACAAAAATTTTGTTAGACTTAGTCCTTGGTTAACTTAAAAAATTTTCGGTAGACTAAGTCTTTGATTAACTTAAGAAAAATTTTGGTAGACTAAGTCCTTGGTTAACTTGACCAAAACGTCTTTAGATTAAACCTTGGTTAATATGAAAAAAATTTTGTTAGACTAAGTCCTTGGCTAACTTGACAAAAATATTGCTTGATTAACTCCTTGGTTGACTTGAAAAAAAATTTTGTTAGACAAAGTCCTTGGTTAACTTGACGAAAATTTTGTTAGACTAAATCCTTGTTTAATTTTACAATTGGCAAAAATTTCGTTAGAGTAAGTGCTTGGTTAATTTACGAAAATTTTGTTAGACAATGTCCTTGGTTAACTTGGCAAAATTTAGTTAGATTAAGTCCTTGGTTAACTTAACAAAAATTTTCTTAGCGTAGGTTCTTCCTTAACTTGACAAAAATTTTGTTAGACTAAGTCCTCGGTTAACTTCAAAAATTTTCATCCGACTAAGTCCTTGGTTAACTTGACAAGAATTTTTTTAGACTGAGTCCTTGCTCAAGTTGACAAAAATTTTCTTAGACCAGGTTCTTGGTTGACTTGACCAAAATTTCCTTAGACTAAGATTTGGTTAACTTGACAAAAATTTCGCTAGACTAAGTAGTTGGTTAACTTGACAAAAATTTGTTAGACTAAGTTCTTGGTTAACTTAACAAAAATTTTATTAGACTAAGTCCTTGGTTCACTTGAAAAAAATTTTGTTAGACTAAGTCCTTGATTAACTTGAAAAAAATTTCACTAGACTAAGTAGATGGCTAGCTTGACAAAAATTTTGTTAGACTAAGTTCTTGGTTAACTTGACAAAAATTTTCTTAGACTAAGTCCTTGGTTAACTTGACAAAAATTTTGTTAGATTAAGTCCTGGGTTAACTCGAATAAAATTTTGTTTGACTAAGTCCTTAGTTAACTTGACAAAAGTTTTGCTAAACTATGTCCTTGGTTAGCGTGACAAAAATTTTGTTAGACTAAGTCCTTGGTTAACTTGACAAAAATTTTTTACACTAAGTCCTTGGTTAACTTGACAAAAACTTCACCAGACTAAGGAGATGGGTGGCTTGAAAAAAATGTCGTTAGACTAAATTATTGGTTAACTTGAGAAAAATTGTGTTAGACTAAATCCTTGGTGACTTTGAAAAAAATTTTGCTTGAATAAGTCCTTGGTCAACTTGAAAAAAATTTGTTAGACTAAGTCTTTGGTTAGCTTAACCAAAATTTTGTTAGACTAAGTCCCTGGTTAACTGGACAAAAATTTTGTTAGACTAAGCCCTTGGTTAACTTGACAAAACTTGTGTTAGACAAAGTCCTTGGTTAACTTGACAAAAATTTTGTTAGACTAAGTCCTTGGTTAAATTGACAAAAATTTCTTTAGACTTAGTCCTTAGTTACCTTGACAAAAATTTCGTTAGACTAAGTCTTTGGTTAACTTAACAAAAATTTTCTTAGACTAAGTCCTTGGTTAACCTGAGAAAACTTTTCTTACACTAAGCCATGGTTAACTTGGGAAAAATTTTGTTAGACTAAGGCGCTGGTTAACTTGAAAAAAATTTCGTTAGGCTAAATCCTTCCTTAACTTGACAAAAATTTCGTTAGACTAAGTCCTGTGTTAACTTGACAAAAACTTTGTTAGACTAAGTCCTTTGTTAACTAAAAAAATTTTTATTTGACTGAGTGCTTGGTTACATTGACAAAAATGTTGTTAGAGTAAGTTCTTGGGTAACTTGATAAAAATTTTTTTAGACTAAGTCCTTGGTTATCTTGACAAAAATTTCGTTAGACTAAGTCTTTGGTTATCTTGACAAAAATTTCGTTAGACTAAGTCTTTGGTTAACTTAACAAAAAGTTTGTTAGACTAACTCTTTGGTTAACTTGACAAAAATTTTGTTATACTAAGTCCTTGGTAAACTTGACAAAAATTTTCTTAGACTAGGTCCTTTGTTCACTTGACCAAAATTTCGTTAGACGAAATCCTTGGTTAACTTAACGAAAAATTTTTTAGAGTAACTCCTTGGTTAACTTGACAAAAATTTTGTTACACTAAGTCCTTCGTTAGCTTGACTAAAATTTTGTTAGACTAAGGCGCAGGTTAACTAGACAAAAATTTCGTTAGACTAAATCCTTCCTTAACTTGACAAAAATTTTGTTACACTAAGTCCTTGGTTAACTTGACAAAAATTTTGTTAGACTAAGTCCTTCGTTAACTTGACAAAAATTTATTAGACTAAGTCCTTGGTTATCTTGGCAAAAATTTCGTTAGACTAAGTCTTTGGTTAATTTAACAAAAATTTTGTTAGACTAAGTCTTTGGTTAACTTGACAAAAATTTTGTTGGACTAAGTCCTTGGTTATCTTGACAAAAATTTCGTTAGACTAAGTCTTTGGTTAAGTTAACAAAAATTTTGTTAGACTAAGTCCTTGGTGAACTTGAAAAAAATTTTATCAGACTAAGCCCATGGTTATCTTGACAAAAATTTCGTTAGACTAAGTCTTTGGTTAACTTAACAAAAAGTTTGTTAGACCAAGTCCTTGGTTAACTTGACAAAAATTTGGTTAGACTAAGTCCTTGGGAAACTTGGCAATAATTTTCTTAGACTAGGCCCTTCGTTCACTTGACCAAAATTTCGTTAGACGAAGTCCTTGGTTAACTTGACCAAAATTTTGTTAGATTAAGTCCTTGGTTAACTTGACAAAAATTTTGTTAGACTAAGTCCTTCGCTAACTTGACTAAAATTTTGTTCGACTAAGGCGCTGGTTAACTTGACAAAAATTTCGTTAGACTAAATCCTTGCTTAACTTGACAAATATTTTGTTAGACTAAGTCCTTGGTTAACTTGACAAAAATTTTGTCAGACTAAGTCGTTGGTTATCTTGAAAAAAATTGCGTTAGACTAAGTCTTTGGTTAACATAACAAAAATTTCTTAGACTAAGTCCCTGGTTAACTGGACAAAAATTTTGTTAGACAAAGCCCTTGGTTAACTTGACCAGAATTTTGTTAGACTAAGTCCTTGGTTAACTCGACAAAAATTTCGTTAGACTAAGTCCTTGGTTAACTTGACAAAAATTTTGTTGGACTAAGTCCTTAGTTATATTGACAAAAATTTCGTTAGACTAAGTCTTTGGTTAACTTAACAAAAACTTTGTTAGACTAAGTCCTTGTTTAACTTAACAAAAATTTTGTTAGACTAAGTCTTGTTAGACTTAGTCCTTGGTCAACTTGACAAAAATTTTGTTAGACTAATTCGTTGGTTAACTTGACAAAAATTTTCTTAGACTAGCTTCTTTGTTAACTTGACCAAAATTTCGTAAGACTAAGTCTTCGGATAACTTTACAAAAATTTTGTTAGATTGTGTCCTTCGTTAACTTAAAAAAAATTTTCTTGGACTAAGCCCTAGGTAAACTTGGCAAAAATTTTCTTAGACTAAGTCCTTGGTTAACTTGAAAAAAATTTTCTTAGACTAGATCCTTGGTTAACTTGACAAAAATTTTGTTAGACTTAGTCCTTGGTTTACTTGAAAGTATTTAGTTAGAGTAAGTGCTTGGTTAACTTTAACAAATTCTCCTTAGACTAAGTCCTTGGTTAACTTGACAATAATTTTGTTAGAGTAAGTCCTTGGTTAACTTGAAAAAAGTTTTGTTAGACTAAGTCCTTGGTTAATATGAAAAAAATGTTGTTTCGCTAATTGCTTGGTTAACTTGACAAAAATTTTGTTAGACTAAGTCCTTGGTTAACTTGACAAAAATTTCGCTAGACTAAGTAGTTGGTTAACTTAACAAACACTTTGTAAGACTGAGTCCTTGGTTAACTGGAAAAAAATTTTGTTTCACTAAGTCCTTGGTTAACTTGAGAAAAATTTTGTTTGACTATGTCCTTGGTTAACTTGACAAAAATTTTGTAACACCAAGTCTTTGGTTAATTTCAGAAAAATTTCGCTAGACTAAGTAGTTCGTTAACTTGACAAAAATTTTGTTAGACTAAGTCCTTGGTTAACTGGAAAAAAATTTTCTTCGACTAGATCCTTTGTTAACTTGACGAAAATTTTGTTAGACTAAGTCCTTGTTTAACTTGAAAGAATTTTGTTAGAGTAAGTCCTTGGTTAACTTTACCAAACTCTCCTTAGATGAAGTCCCTGGTTAGCTTGACAATAATTTTGTTGGAGTAAGTCCTTGGTTAACTTGACAAAAGTTTTGTTAGACTAAGTCCATGGTTAATATGAAAAAAATTTTCTTTCACTAAGTGCTTGGTTAACTTGACAAAAATTTTGTTAGATTTTGTCCTTCGTTAACTTAATAAAAATTTTGTTAGACTAAGCCCTTGGTAAACTTGACAAAAATTTTTTTAGACTAAGTCCTTGGTTAACTTGAAAAAAGTTTTCTTAAACTAGTTCCTTGGTTAATTTGACGAAAATTTTGTTAGACTAAGTCCTTGGTTAACTTGAAAGAATTTTGTTTGAGTAAGTCCTTGGTTAACTTTACCAAATTCTAGTTAGACTAAGTCCTTGGTTATCTTGACAATAATTTTGTTAGAGTAAGTCCTTGGTTAACTTGACGAAAGTTTTGTTAGACTAAGTCCTTGCTTAATATGAAAAAAATTTTGTTTGACTAAGTGCTTGGTTAACTTCACCAAAATTTCGCTAGACTAAGTAGTTGGTTAACTTAACAAAAATTTGGTTACACTTAGTCCGTGGTTAACTTAAAAAGAATTGTGTTAGACTAAGCCCTTGGTAAACTTGACCAAAATTTTGTTAGACTAAGTTCTTAGTTAACCAGAAAAAAATTTTCTTAGACTAGGTCCTGTGTTAATATGACGAAAATTTTCTTAGACTATAAGTCCTTGGTTAACTTGAAAGAATTTTGTTAGAGTAAGTCCTTGGTTAACTTTACCAAATTCACATTACCAAATTTTCGTTAGACTAAGTCCTTGGTTAACTTGACAAAAATTTATTAAAGTAAGTCTTTGGTTAACTTGACAAAAATTTTATTAAACAAAGTCCTTTGTTATCTTGACAAACATTTCGCTAGACTAAGTAGTTGTTTAACTTGACAAAAATTTTCTTAGACTTGGTTAACATGACAAAAATTTTCTTAGACTTGGTTCTTAGTTAACTTGACCAAAATTTCGTTAGATTAAGTCTTTGGTTAAGTTAAAACAAATTTTGTTAAACAAAGTCCGTAGTTAACTTTGCAAAACTTTTTTTAGACTAAGTCCTTGGTTAACTTGAAAAAATTTTTTTGAGTAAGTCCTTGGTTAACTTGACAAAAGTTTTGTTAGACTAAGTCCTTGGTTAACTTGAAAAATATTTTGTTTGACCAAGTCCTTGGTAAATTGCAAAAAATTTTGTTAGACTAAGGTTAACTTGACAAAAATTTTGTTTCACTATCTCCTTGGTTAACTTGACAAAAATTTTGTTTGACTATGTCCTTGGCTAACTTGACAAAAATTTTGTTTAGACTAAATCCTTGCTTAACTTGACAAAAATTTTCTTACGCTAGGTTCTTAGTTAACTTTACCAAAATTCCGTTAGACTAACTATTCGGTTAACTTAAAAAAAATTTTGTTAGACTAAGTCCATGGTTAACTGTACAAAAAATTTTTTAAGCTAAGCCCTTGGTTAACTTTACAAAAATTTTGTAACACTAAGTCCTTGGTTAACTTCACAAAAATTTCGCTAGACTAAAAAGTTGGTTAACTTGACAAAAATTTTGTTCGACTAAGTCCTTGGTTAACTTGACAAAAGTTTTGTTAGACTAAGTCTTTGGATAATTTTACAAAAATATTGTTTGACTAAGTCCTTGGTTAACTTCACAAAAATTTTGTTGGACTAAGTCCTTGGTTAACTTGAGAAAAATTTTTTTAGGCTAAGTCCTTGGTTAACTTTACAAAAATTTTGTTAGACTAAGTCCTTGGATAACTTGAAAAAATTTTGTTAGACTAAGTCCTTGGTTAACTTGACAAAAATTTCGCCACACTAAGTAGTTGGTTAACTTGACAAAAAGTTTGTTACACTATATGTCCTTGGTTAACTTGAAAAAAATAATTGTTTGACTAAGTCTTTCGTTAACTTGACAAAAATTTTGTCACACTAAATCCTTGGTGAACTTGACAAAAATTTTGTTTTACCATGTCTTTGGTCAACTTGACAAAAAATTTGTTAGACTAAGTCCTTGTTTAACATGACAAAAATTTTGCTAAACCTAGTAGTTGGTTAACTTGACAAAGATTTTGTTAGACTTAGTTCTTGGTTAACTTGACAAAAATTTTGTTAGACCAAGTCGTTGGTTAACTTGACAAAAATGTTCTTAGACTAGGTTCTTTGTTAACTTGACCAAAGTTTCGTTAAACTGAGTCTTTGGTTAACTTGACAAAAATTTTGTTAGACAGAGTCCTTGGTTAACTTAAAACACTTTTGCTAGACTAAGCTCTTGGTAAATTTGACAAAAATTTTGTTAGACTAAGTCCATGGTAACTTGAAAAAAATTTTCTTAGGCAATGTCCTTGCTTAACTCGACGAAAATTTTGTGAGACTAAGTCCTTGGTTAACATGAAAAAATTTTGTTAGAGTAAGTCCTTGCGTAACTTTACCAAATTTTCGTTAGACTAAGTCCTAGGTTAACTTGACAAAACTTTTGTTACACTAAATCCTAGCTTAACTTGACAAAAATTTTCTTACACTAGGTTCTTAGTTAACTTGACCAAAATTCCGTTAGACTAAGTATTTGGTTAATTTAAAAGAAATTTTGTCAGAATAAGTCCATAGTTAACTTTACAAAAATTTTTTAGCCTAAGTCCTTGGTTAACTTTAGAAAAAATTTTTTTGATCAAGTCCTTGGTTAGCTTGAAAAAATTTTGTTTGACTAAGTCCTTGGTTAACTTGACAAAGATTTTTTTAGACTAAGTCCTTGGTTAACTTGACAAAAATTTCACTTGACTAAGTAGTTGGTTAACTTGACAAAAATTTTTCTAGGCTAAGTCGTTGGTTAATTTGACAAAAATAATGTAAGACTAAGTCCTTGGTTAACTTGACAAAAATTTTGTTAGACTACGTTCATGGTTAACTGACGAAAATTTTGTTAGACTAAGACCTTGGTTAACTTGAAAAAATTTTCTTAGGCACTTTCCTTTGTTAACTTGACAAACATTTACCTAGACTAAGTCCTTGCTTAAGTTGACAAAAATTTTCTTAGACTAGGTTGTTGGCACACTTGACCAAAATTTAGTTAGATTATGATTTTGGTTAACTTGACAAAAATTTTGTTTGACTATGTCCTAGGTTAACTTGACCAAAATTTCGTTAGACTAAGTCCTTGCTTAACTTGACAAAAATTTTGTTAGACCAGGGCCTTGTTTAATGTGACATAAACTTTGTTAGGCAAGGTCCTTGTTTAACTTGACGAAAATTTCGTTAGAGTAAGTTCTTGGTTAACATGACAAAAACTTTGTTAGATTAAGTCCTTGGTTAACTTGACGAAAATTTTGTTAGACTAAGGCGTTGGTTAACTTCACCAAAATTTCGTTATATTAAGTCCTTGGTTAACATGAAAAAAATTTTGTTAAACTAAGTGCTTGGTTAACTTGACTAAAATTTTGTTTGAATAGGTATTTGGTTAACTTAACAAAAGTTTTGTCCGATTAAGTCCTTGGTTAACTTGACAAAAATCTCGCCAGACTAAGTACTTGGTTAACTTGACAAAATGTTTTTTAGACTAAGGCGTTGGTTAACTTGGGAAAAACTTCATTAGACAAAGTCCTTGGTTATCTTGACCAAAATTTTTCTAAACTAAGTCCATGGTTAACTTGACCAAAATTTCGTTAGACTAAGTCCTTTCTTAACTTGAAGAAAATGTGGTTAGACTAAGTCCTTGGTTAACGTGACAAAAATTTTGATACACGAAGTCCTCGGTTAACTTGGCAAAAATTTTGTTTGACTAGGTCCTTGGTTAACTTGACCAAAATTTCTTTACACTAAGTCCTTGGTTAAATTGACAAAAATTTTATTAGTCTAAGTCCTTGGTTAACTTGACCAAAATTTGGATTGACTAAGTCCTTGGTTAACGTGACAAAACTTTTGTTAGACTAAATCCTTGGTTAACTTGGCCAAAATTTCGTTAGAGTAAGTCCTTGTTTATCTTGACAAAAATTTTGTTATACTAAGTCCTTGGTTAACTTCACAAAAATTTTTTTAGACTAAGGCATTGGTTAACTTGAATAAAATTTCGTTAGACTAAGCCCTTGGTTAAATTTACAAAAATTTTCCTAGACTAAGTCTTGGTTAACTTGACCAAAATTTCGTTAGACTAAGTCCTTGGTTAGCTTGAAGAAAATTTTTTTAGACTATGTCCTTGGTTAACATGACAAAAATTTTGATAAACTAAGTCCTTCGTTAACTTGACAAACATTTTCTTTGACTATGTCCTTGGTTAACTTGACAAAAAATTTGTTAGACTAAGTCTTTGTTATCTTGACAAAAATTTTGTTAAACTAAATCCTTGATTAACTTGACAAAAATTTTGTTTGACTATGTCCTTGGTTAATGTGACAAAAATTTTTTTACACTAAGTCCTTGGTTAACTTGACAAAAATTTTGTGAGACTAAGTCCTTGGTTAATTTGAAAAAAATTTTTTTTGACTAAGTCCTTGTTAACTTGACAAAAATTTTGATAGACTAAGTGCTTGCTTAACTTGACAAAAAGTTCGTTAGACTAAGTGCTTGGATAACTTGACAAAAATTTTCTTAGACTATGTCCTTGGTTAACGTGACAAAAATTTTGTTACAGTAAGTTGTTGGTTAACTTGATAAAAATTTCGTTAGACGAAGTCCTAGGTTAACTCTACAAAAATTTTGTTGGACTAAGTCCTTGGTTAACTTGACCAAAAATTTAGTTAGTCTAAGTGCTTGGTTAACTTGACAAAAATTTTGTGTGACTAAGTCCTTGGTTAACTTGACAAAAATTCCCTTAGTCTAAGACCTTGGTTAAATTAACAAAAATTTTGTTAGACTAAGTCCTTGGTTAACATGACAAAAATTTCGTTAGAATATATGCGTGGTTAACTTGACAAAAATTTTGTTAGACTAAGGCGTTGGTTAACTTGTCAAAAATTTCGTTAGACTGAGTCGTTGGTTAACTAGACAAAAATTTTGCTTGACTAACTCCTTGGTTAACTTGAAAAAAATTTCGTTAGTTTTAGTCTTTGGTTAGCTTGATAAAAAATTTCTTACACTAAGTCCTTGGTTAAATTTACTAAAATTTTGTTAGTCTAAGTCATTTTTTAACATGAAAAAATAATTGTTAGACTATTTAATTGGCTAACTTGACCAAAATTTTGTTTGACTAAGTCCTTGGTTAAATTCACTAAAATTTCGTTAGACTAAGTTCTTGGTTAACTTGATTAAAATTTTCTTAGACTAAGTCCTTGGTTAACTTGACAAACATTTTGTTAGACTAAGTCCTAGTTAACTTGACAAAAAATTTTGTGAGACTAAGTGCATGCTTAACTTGACAAAAATTTCGTGAGAGTAAGTGCTTGATTAACTTGACAAAAATTTTCTTAGAGTAAGTCGTTGGTTAATTTGACAAATATTTTATTTAGACTAAGTCCTTGGTTAACTTGACAAAAATTTTGTTATACTAAGTCCTTGGTTAAGATGACAAAAATTTTGTTAGACTAAATCCTAGGTTAACTCGACAAAAATTTTTTTTAGACTAAATCCTTGGTTAACTTGACAAAAATTTCGTTAGATTAAGTGCTTAATCTACATTGTGCACTTGCTTGCGGCTGGCGCTTTCAGCCACGCGTTTAACATAATTTCCGCAACACTGGTAACACGGTACGAACGCAAAGGTTAACAACGCCAAAGCGAGGCAAATGCAACAACTCCAAATCTCGATTTTACCTGGCATCTGACCGCAACGTCACGATCAGGAAGCGTTCTCCTTCGTCGAACGCTATACAAACATCAAAGTTCGGTTGAAGCGTGAAAACTACAGTCAGAGACGCCAAAATAATATAGTGTAAATAAAATTGCATGCATAACGTGCGCTGAAAAATACGTATATTTGTCCATTGAAAACAAAGTTTTTGAAAAAATTTATCGATTTCTGTTGTCGAGAGGCGGCATCAATTTCTTCGACAAGCGTCATTATCATAAACATCCCGAAGTAATCCTATTAACAACTAGAAAATCGGAAATCTTCCGAAGATGATCCGTTTATTCTTAGCTCCCAAAAATTTTTAGTCTTAATCAATGTTTGATACGTATGTGTTTATGTTTTTTGATTATTTCTGTACAGTTGCCAGCCTTGGTAAGTAGTTTTACAAGGCGTGCGTGCGTGTATTCCACTGAGCTATATATTGATACACTGGACTACTATACGAATGAGATGCGGTACTGGAGACATTGTAAGCATGTCAACACCAGATATATTTCGGACAACACTGCAGCTGTAGAGCTACCTATGATTTTTCCCAGAAAATTATTTTATTTTCACTTATCTAAAATGGAAAATGTGTATACACGACCTGTTTCAAGGAAGTCCGTAACAACTATTTTGCCACATTAAGGTGCGTCAGACTGATTCTTTGTATATCGCTAGCATTGAGTGATGAGATGTAATTTTTTTGCCCTAACTACTCGAGGACATCTGTGGTCATCCAGTAGAAGCTATCATCCACTTTTTGCTGGGCGTCATATAATGAGTTGTTCGATTTCATGACACTGTTGAACACGATTTTTTGCAATATCATAAGGACAAAAATATCGAAACAGTTGTCCGTTCTAAAACTTACCAGTTGATATCTTACTTTGCCCACAATGAAACGCAATTAAGTTTTACGCAGATAAAAATCTACCCATTATTATTTTGGATTAAGTTGCATAAAAATAAATTAATTTGTCTAATTACAAAATTTAGAGCATAAAAACAAACGCCAGGATCGCCCATGCAATCCAAAAGGAAACAGTTTCTGGATGTGGCAACCGACGCATTGATTGTGCTCCCCTGTTTCTTCGTGCGCACGAAATTGTAAAAGACGGATTTCAATTATATGCGTCATAATTGCAATTCACTTTGATTGAGATAATTCATTGCGTAGCAAACGGCGGAGCGAGTTAAATATATGGATACTTTGATAACAAGAAAGGAAAAAAGAAACAGAGGAAAAATCTTTTCGATAGGCGAAGATGATGATTAAATGTCAATATAGCTTTATTTGGACTGCGCACACTTTTGGCGGCGTTATCTTGCTCGGATATGGTAGAGCGTAACAAGTCCGAAGTTTGATAACCAGGCAGTCGGCTCGATAGACGGTTTGTTGCAGACTGAAGAACCAAATATGCTCCGAGGTGGTCGGAGCTAACGAGAAAAAGAGCGGCAAATGAAAAAGTGATGTTAAGAAAAGAACATCAATGGTTGCTAGGGGCGTATGAAAAGTATACAGTAGCAGCTCACATTCATTAGGTTCTCTTTTCTAAAAAAGTGATCATCAAACATTTGCTCGATTTGGTGCTGTTTCCGGTGCTGCTGTGGATATCGGTCAATAATTGATTGTGTCAACGTGTTTCGCCGCAGAAACGATTTTCGATCCCTCTTTGATGTCCAGGGGCAGGTTGTATAAAACTTTTAACTACGTTTTAACTACGATTTTGTAGTTAAAAAGTAGTTAAATCTTGAATAGGCGATTCTGGTTGGTTGATATTCGTACTAACTATAGTTAACTTTAACTACGTTTTTATACACCCGGCCCCAGCAATCTGGGGCCGGGTGTATAAAAATTTAATCTGCACTACATTGGATAACTTTCTGCCAAGTTTTCCACTTTTGTAGAGACGATATATTTCTATCTATTTCTTTAGTTGTACTAAACTTGCCGAACGAGACTCATGTGAAATACAACCAGGTGCTGTTTTTTTGGAATCTCGATTGTGATTGTGGTTTTACGACGGTGATCGAGAAATCAAATGAAAAGTTCTGAAGTTCCTTTGGGAGTTGGAATATTGAAGTTTTACTAGAAAGACATCAAGTAACCACTCGCTTGAACGACCATTGGGCATCATACTCTTGCTTGCTTGAACACGCGTAGTACACATACTTACAAAGGTTACTCTCCGACTATCGTGCCGATTCATTCAGAATAGTTTAGTTCAACATGGCGATCAAAAATCTTTTCTTGACTTGTTTTGTACTTTGTATCCTACATGAATTTCAAACAAACGATCGTTTCCTCCAAAGACCAAAACTTGATAAGTGAAATCGTAACCAATTCAGCTTCAAGATACTTTTAACAGCATCGCAATCACGATGCGATATAGCCGATTTAGCAAAGTATATGTGAAACTTGTTCTTATTCTTTTGCACGGTAGCACGCCATCCTGTTTTTCAATGAGACATGCTTATCCTATATACTCTATTATATCATATTGAATTGCAAAGTCTAAATACTGTCAGCCTCACACAGTGGCGGATTAAGGGGGGGCTGACTCGGCAACAGCTAGGGGTCCGCAGGTTTGCGTGTTCTAGGGGGGGGGTACAGCCGCCGAAGTATTGGTTGAATAATGTTCAGGGGCCAGGTCCCGGGACACAATCAGAAAAATAGCCAGGGGCCCAAGAACTGTTAATCCGCCACTGGTTTCTCACTACAATAAACATTATGATAACAAGCTATTAATATCCTAATTGTGTTACAAACTATCGTACTGCTAATTACTAATAAAATAGGAGGACCGAATTCATCTCATAGTTGTTGATGAGCATTAATTTTGCAACATTTGATGTAAGAGGCCGACATTGTGTGTGATGTTCGTAGGGAGATTGTTCCATGATTTTACCGCTCTATAGGAAAAACGTTTTTCACTGGTAAACACCAAAATACTGACATGTATATACATGTCAGGGACTAAAATGTACCAAAATTTGGTTAGTTTACTTCGACTAGCCTTGACTCGCTGCCTCTTTTGTCGCCATACACTGCTGCCTGCTGGCTTTCTTCTGCCAAAGGTTTTTTAGTCGCTCGTTACTTGCTCCTAACCCTGTTTTCTTCGACCTTGCCGATTTGCAGCCACCATATTATTACGAAGTTTTTCTTCAAAAATATACCTTTAGAAAACTCGTGAAAATATTGTGCAAGCGTTTACCAAAGTGGCGGTCAAATTTGCTGACGTGATGTATGAAAACGACGGAAATCAAAAATTGAAAACAGCCAAGCACGATTTCGGTGATTTAGAGAAATGCCATCCTCCCTCCTCGTAAGGCATAATTTACGTATTCGCATTTTGATATGGTCCAAACGGATTCAACCACAACAAAAGAAAAATACCTCTCTAATGGGAAATTCACAATATAATTTGGCGAATACAAACGACAACATCCGACCACTTCGTTACGTTTCCGTGTCTTGCTATATATATTTCAATCACTAATCATTGTACGAATTATTAGCCGATTTGACCAAAGGGATTTTCCGCCATAAATCAGTTATCGTATCCAATCAACGAGCTTTCGAGTTTCAAATCGATACAAAGAAAACAAAATGCAATTTTCTAGGTTTCTATGTGCTGTAAATAATACGTGAAAATGAAACGCTAAGAATTAAAAGCTAAACTAAGACAAGAGCTAAACTATCTAAGACTAAATTTAGTTTATGTATAGAAATACTGTGTGCAAGTAGAATCGGTCTACCAAAAGTTCGGCATCTACCACCGTCCAAGTGCACGTCTGTTACTATATATAGCATCTTCACGCTTTACCTCTTTGCATACTCTGCATGTCTGATCTCTTTGACGTAACTCGAGTGCGCTGAATTCTTGACGTGGAAAACGTCGCTTGCATGCTGTGCAAGTCGTGTCGGCCAGCGGGAAAGTAGTACTTCCTTTCTCTGGAATAATTCCGAGTGGTAGAAAAGCATTTCTCTCATAGTTATCGTTGGTCCTCCTGTCTTTTCCGCGGTAGTAGTCTACATACTTTTCAGAGGCAATCTTCAATCGGGATTTTTCCACACTGCTGCTTATCAGATGCTTCATCTTGTCGTACAACTTAAACATACCGATGGTGTCAACCGCACAATACTGGATCAACGTTTTCGACAACGGTCTCTTCTTCCATATTAGGGGATTCACCTTCATCAGCTGTGCTCCGCTGTTTTTTGCTCTTGTCAAGTTCCAATCATTAACGTAAAGCTCCAAGCAACGCTTGTATCCATTGATTCTCTCAACTTCATTTGAATACTGTGATCGACCAAATCTGTTGAAAGGTAAATACAGTTGAACCTAAATTAAGCGGCCATCCTATATTACATAAGTGCATACCAAAGTCCCAAAGTATTTGCAATGAAATTACTTTACGGATGTCCCTATTACACGGCCGTCTTTATTAAGCGGCCGTGGAAAACCCCAAACAGTGGTCCGAATTTCCGAATGATGTTAAATATGTTCTTTGTCAAGCGACTAGTTTGAATGATTGACTTACTTGGTGAAACCTACTTTCATGAGAAACTTGGGCTGAAATGCTCTAAAATTTGCCGCGCCTGCGTAAAAATTTTTTGCAGCATGTCATTTGAATCCTCACTCATGCAGCTTCAGTTCATGTTAACTTCATTACTCTATTTCATCACACGTCCAAGATGTACTTTGTGCGTAGTGACCACCTCTGCTGGGATACGGGCACAATGCCAATGCCGATTTCCCAGGTATAATTACCATACGCTACTTTGGATATCACCAATTAGGAATTTGCGTAGTACCACAAGTACGAATTTCCGTGAGCCGGGTTCTCATAAGTCGTCGGTCGTTGGCAATGGTCTTGCGCCTTTTTATCGTTGACAGAAATTATTTCCTAGGCCCCGTTTACACGTTACCGGATTCGCATGGTCACGGCATCGACTTGAGCCACTGTACACGTTCATTTGTTTTAACAACTTTTACTAGCATTCGTTGTTATTGAATTCTGCAACATTATCGTAAATTTATGAGCAAAACTCGTCTCTAAACTGATCAATTTGATGTCGTGACCATGCGAATCTGGTACCGTGTAAACGGGGCTCTAGATAGACGAAGAAGAATTTTCCAGGCCACAAATCGCTCAGTAGCAGTGGAGCTCACCTACCGTCCGTAATTTTTGGGAATCAGGGGCTGGTTGTTGGAAAGTTGGATAGCGCTATCCACTGTAAAGTGATTTTTTCAATGTTCACAAAATCGGACAAAAATGCCAACACTTCCATTTTGGACAACGAAATAAAGATTACAGGCTTTAATTTATCGATATCAGTCGTAATTTTATTCTATAAAGATCAATGGAAAATTTTACGAAGGTTACAAAAAATCAGTATCCAGTGGACAGGGCTATCTACCTTTTGTACAACAGGCTCTAGGATTGTAAGATGCGAAAGGTTTTTTAAACTTTCTTTGAAGGACCGTTCACACTGATGACTATTGCTTGGATTTTTATTTTTCGTCCTTTTTGACTTTGCTTCGATTTTTGGGCGATTTTTGCAATTATTTCGCAAAGAAAATCGGAAATATTGCTCTTTCACAAGCTGGAATTTAAACTAGGACGTTCCCAAGGCATCTGCTGCAAACTTCTTACCTGCCGTAACGAACATACAATTATAAATACTTTTTATTTCGGGACGATCATTCTCTCTTATGAGCACCTTGTTATGTTCAGTCTCGAAAACCTCATTTACTGAAAAAATAGCTCAAAATCACTTTTCCTCTTCAACAACGTTGTGAACTTTCAATAAAATAAAAATCTGTTTACAAGCAATCACAAAATAGCTCCGACGAAATGGAATGTTAGGAATTTAAGTAATTAAATTAATGATTACGTGTCTAGATGTCTAAATAAGGCGGAATCTTATAGGCTCAGACTTTAGCAGTGGAATGCAGCCCTAATACGAACATTTCTCGGGGTGTCCTCACCTTGCACTCTTGAAGACTAGACACTTAGTTAAGTCTTTATCAACTTCGTTTACTTCAATATTACGAAAATCACTGAACTGTCAACATCGTCGCTACGAATTTCAAACGGCAATAGACGATCGATCGTTCCAAAT
>JAODVM010467152.1:0-41594 GCA_025400095.1 Phenganax marumi | reverse complement strand
GCAGTTAAAGTGCTTGATACTGCCGAAGTAGAGCTTACTATATTATATAAAAGTACTAAACCTTTTGCATCTTGGTGCAGATAAAACAGCTCTGTCTCATACAGGCGAACCTGCACTCCTTAGTGCTTAACCAAAGTAATCTACTTAAGTATACTATAGTCAAGTCGGGTAATTATTACGCATTTTCAGAAAACTTTTGATTTCGTCGCGGAGAAACTCCCCAGGTTGAAGTTATTTATTTTGCTTTATAGCTAATTCACCATCGCCATTTGCTCAACATTAGAGCAATCCATAGCTTCATCAGCCAAAACGGAAAAGAACTTTGCATCTTTAAGACTGCTTACAAGTTTTTCGGTGATCATTTCGCTGCAGATTTCAATGATCTCGTTTTGAATAGTTTTAGACCTGTATGTTTGCTTGGAAGGACAATTCTTGAAAAGCTTGCTGAACAGGTTAGCACATCTAGCACCATATTTTACGATCTCAATGAAATTTCCTGGACTGGTGTGTTGTTGTCAATGTAGTATTGCGAATCATCATGACGACCCCGAAATGAAATATTTTGTCTTCCACAAGTGATAATTGTGTCGACAATCGGTCTTAGTCACACTCGGTTCTTTTCAATTTGTTCTCATCTTGTGTGATTCAGCTGCCCATCAATAGGCAGGGCATTCCATTCAATCATGCGTCTAAATTCAGTGGCTCAAAGGGTTGCCGTTTTGTGAATCTTTGAATTCTCTCCATGTTGGATAATCTTCTGTAAGGCGGAAAGTGATGGCAGAAGAGAAGTCATTAATCTCTGAAGTTTAGACGAGTTGTCCATACTCCCACCTCCAAAAAGAACACAACCAATGCAATAACCACCATTTGCAGCAGTGGAGTATACTAGCCATGGAAATCGAGACAGCCATCCACACTGAAATCGTCTATGAGATTTTATGTCAGGCAGAAAAGTAAAATCAGAAGGAGGTTTCCAAATGTTAGAAAGAAGATCATACTTGTCAGCATCTGAAAGTCTACAAATCCAATTGATGTAGATGATTATATCCATAGGGTAGCTGCTTTTCACTTCATCACTAGTACGTTTCACCTAGTCAAACGAATTAGTGCAATTGGCATTTGGCGTAACTTGGCTGTTGGTTTGATCTGATGGAGAGTGGCTGCCAACACCAGTTTTGGGTTGTTTAACTTGTTTTCTATCTGCAATGCTAACTCTTTTCTTAGGAAGCAGTGCTTCCAAGCTTGACCGTTTTCTCTTTGTGCCAATGCAAAGATCAAATAATTTCTGTGTTTTTCCAGATATTGGAAATTCTAGCGACGTCCTTGTTGAGCAATTAGAACTAGATTGCCTATGCATATCTGTATCTGACTTTGGCAACATTGGGAGCTCAGGTACAAATTATTGCTTACCAAGCTCAAGACTAGCAGTTGGTCAACACAGTGCAACAACATGATTTTTTTCCTATTGTACTTCTCGATCAACCATATACTCCATAGGCATGGCAGCACAACAAAAGATTTGAATACTTTCAGCATGAGAAACATGCCTTGGATTAACAGAGCAGTTGAATATTTTCAACATAGTCCCAATCTTTTCTTTCTGCTGAATTATTGGAGATTGGATAATAGGACTGAATGGTACGGGATATGACTGTTGCTAGAGCCAACACACACATCATTGATGAAAATTCAAGACTACATGCATTGGCCTTTGCCTCTTCTTTAACTGCGGCTGTACGGTCAAATTTTCAAAGGCAGATTGGGCAGCACTGGACAGGCAGATAGCAAAGGCATTTTTAAGTGAAATGAATGCTCCATTTTCATGCTGTGATTTAATTACTGGATGGTCAGCATAATATGCAGCATTTTCAAACAACTCAATGCTGGTAAGGCACCTCAAGCACAAAGATAAGCTGTCACTTCCCACCAGTGCAATGGAGCAAGCATTGTAAAGGCAATTCCCATTACCCAAGGTACTAAAGGGAATTTAGTATAATGAAAATAAGACTTTAAAATCTTGTTCAAAAGATATATTTATTTGTCTTTTTTATTAGGGAGGAACTATTAGATATTTGAAGAGATTGGGAAATACACCGTTCAACCATGGCTTCAAACTTATTAAACTTAAAGAATACTGTTTGGAACAAACTGGTAGGAAAAAATTCCTGCAAAATTGAATTTTCAGATGAACATGCAAAAGATATAGTATGGACAAATGATGACAAACTAGAAATGCAGCATAGGTGCAAAGAATTCTGTACAGAAAAAATACACTGGCCCAAAAAATTGTCTAGACTCGTCCTCCTGGCCTGTTATATAATTACATCATAATAAATCATACTCTAACTGTGCATGACATGATGTCAACACAAGCAAGGATATGCAAAGAGATGTCATAATAAAACTTCTCGTGCTTATAAAGGCAACTAACATTGATAGTCAATTTGACAGTGCAATGCCACAAAATTAAATTACATCAGATTATATCATATTGAAGCTCAGTGGGTGTCAATAAAATGAACATGTAATTATTGTAATATACTCAGTTTCGAAAATTTCCATACAAACTTGCATACGCATAAAGGTAACCTTATGAATATTCAAAATTACATAATTCGGCTCACCCTACAGGTACACAATCTCCAGATCTTTCAAGTTGACTTGCTGGATATTGAAGCCAAGAACACTCGCATTTTCGCACACTAGTTTTCTGACTGAAACTTGACATTTTTGCCTCCCCTTTCAAGTGAATTTTGCAACGTCTCCTGAACGCTGCGATTTCCTCAGAAAATCACCTGAATTGGGTTGGCTAAATGTGTCTGATAGTCGCCATAAGAACTCATTCATATCGAAGACGTTCTCGCTGCTACTAGCCATGTTGTCATCATTGAGCGGTCGACTGAATGCAATTACAAACTTCTGATCGAGCAAAAATCATGCTGTTGCACAACAAGAACATGACCAACATTTCCCACCGTGTTTCATGTGACAGAAACGCATACTGTGATTGGCTTGCTACACTGCACTGTGTCAGAAAGTTACTATACTTAGTAACACATGCATGCTGACCGTGTCCAAAAATCATAGTCGCACTTTGCCAAATAGTCCCCGAATGTCAGAACTTTATTTTGATGAGATGTTGGTGATCAGTCATACATCAGTCATACAAAAAATTCAATGTGCAAAGTATGCATTCAAAACATATTTGGGTTTTCCTTCGCCCATCCGCAGATAGAGTGTTTTAAAAGTAAGCTATCAAGAGTATTTCGCTCAAAATTTAAAAACATTTTATCTAAGTAATTATGTTTAAGTAAACAAATTTGTTTGATTGGAAAATGTATGCGAGAGGTTGCCATTAATAAATCAACCAACTGCAAGGGAAGAATTCAATCAACTAATTGAAGAAGCACACAATTTTTTGATAAATATCTGACCGTGCATTGAGACATGTTTGGCACCCCCGGGATCCGCCCCTGGAAGGGATTTACGAGCATGCTTAATAATAGCAATGTCTTCCTCTGAAATTGGTGTAAAAGACTTTGCCCGTGACATGGCACGGTCAAGGAGATTTTCAATGATCAAGGCGTAAAATTCAACGATGTCAAATGAAAGGAAAGGATGGCTAGATTTATCTTTGATATCGTCAAACCATTTTATAACAGAGTGAGTATTCTTCCATTGTTTTAGATTTAAAGTGGATCTATTGTCGTCATTGATTTTCTCAAGTTTAACTTTGCTGAATTTATCGAGCTCGCTCTTGGATGAGTTAACAAGGCAGCACTTGAGGTTTCACGGAAAATTTTCTTTATGATATTTGACAGTGATAAATGCATTCCGCTGAGCCATGATATTGATACAGTTACCAATAGAATTTCTGTCGCTAATGTTTTTCAGCTCTTTATTGATATCATCCATCACGTTTTGGTCACCGATTTTGTAAGTTTTGGTAACGTTTTCCATCAACAGTTTGTTGTGTAATTCTGGACTTGTCTCGTAGACATCAGTTGTTTTATCAGCAAAAACATAAACATTGTCTGAATCATTGATTGGTAAGAAGAACATAGGTCTGTAGAGAGACGATGGATTAATGGTTTCAAAGAACACAAGTAGAACAGCTGCTGGCAAGACTAGGAAAGACCTGCATGTGTTATTCCAACAATTTGGCTTAAAGATAAGTGTCAAAATCAACCACCACATTCTTAACTTCTTCGACATAACTTTGAACCTGCTTGAAAATAGATTCTCACCTTATTGAAAGCCCAACAACGAACCAGTATACGTGGACAGTCAATCGAATCACCCACCCTCCATCCTTAAACAAATTTTAGCATCTATCAACAAACACATCTCTTCACTCTCATCAGACCAACGAAACTTCAATGCGTGCAAATCGTTTTATGAAAATGCACTGGGAGGTAGCCATTATAATGTTTTTTATGTTACACTACCAATAACTCCACCATTAAACCAGCATCAAGACAAAAGCAGCAATGCAATGTTATCTGGTATAACCCACCTTTCAGCAAATCCGTGAAAACCAACATCACCCGAGATTTTCTCCGTCTTCTTCATAAACACTTTCCTAAGCATAACCCATTACATAAGTTATTTAACCACAACACTCTTAAAGTCAGCTACAGTTGTATGCCTAATGGGTGCAGCATTATCTCTCATCACAACCACCGAGTGTTGTCCAAGTCCGCTCCAAATCCTGTTCCATCTACTCAAAAGTGCAACTGCAAAACACAAAGCGAATGTCCTCTGAAAGGCTACTGTTTGACAACGAATGTGGTTTACAAGACTGAGATCTCATCAATCGGTGATGGAGAAATAAAAGAATACATAGAAATGACAGGAAACACCTTCCAATAAGATACAATAAACACAAAAAGTCATTTGACAATGCTAGATATGTAAAGGAAACTGAGCTGTCGAAGTACATTTGGAAATTGAAGGAGAATGGAAAGAAATCTGCCGTGGAATGGTCGATTTGGAAGCATGCACCAATATATTCGCGTGGTGGGATAACATGTAACTCTGCACCAATGAGAAATTGTGCTTATTGGAGGGCGATAAACAAAACTCCTAAATAAAAGATCGGAAATTTTTGCCAAGTGCCAGCATCGTGAGAAGTTTTTCACAGGGAACTAACTTCAAACGTGTGTGCGAGCAAGGACATGCATCAGCAAACAGCCAAAGCAGAATTTTCAACCGCCACACTCTGAAGCTAAGCAACAGCTGTTTGAGTAACCTAAGTGCAGTAATAACAAACCATAACAAATGACAGCTCTCTAAACTTATACCAACAAGTGCAACACAAGACTGCAATTGCCGAGAGCCGACGTCCTGCCCCCTTGATAGAAAATGTAATGTAAGTAGAATTATATATCAAGCTGATATCATCACAGCAAAATCAAAAGAAAGTTATATTGGATTGTGTGACATGACTTTTAAGTCACAATTTGCAAACCACCAATGTTTCTTCAAGAACGAAAAATATCGTAACGCCACCCATGCTAGTAAATACATATGAGAATCGAAACACCAAAATATTGAACATGAAATCAAATGGAAACAAGTGAAATGCACCAGATCAAACTCTAATATTAGCAAAAAATGCAACCTATGCACTTGGGAAAAGTTCTTCATTATATGCAAACCAGAGATGGGTACACTTAACAAAAGAAGTGAACTCGTATCGACCTGCAGACATGCAAGAACGTTTTTACTCAAAAGCACCATTACATAGGTTATTATTAAAATACACAACCTAGATCGTAATTAAGTTTTAGTCTCCAGAATTTTGTCCACTTAACCATAAACAATTAGCATAAGTGCCAATGAACATCTTAGCATGTAGTAAAGTTGCTCTGGCATGCGCCTGATGATTGCTGCAAAGCATGAGACTCGGAGTAGTGAATAAGGAATCTTAAACCAGTCTTTTTTATTTTACTTTAAGTACATATATATTTATGTATGTGAACACCATTTTAAAACTGAACGCATTCAGTCAGGTAAGACTTAATTTGCATTGTACATGCTTATGATTGTATTATTTGCATGTTTTATGCAGTGGGTTCACATAATTAGTTGGTCAATTTTGTTTTCCACATAAAAGATCACATTCTGAGGTTAACGTAACATTCTATGTTCTTTCTTGAATAAGTATATAAGTATATAGAATTACTGCTTGAACCTTCTACGCATTGATTCGACTGTGTTTGATCTGTTGTATACTGAAATAGTCTACGTTACTCAATAAACTGCCCACGTTAAAGTTGTAAAATGCAACTAACAAGATGTCATATTTGTAAATAAATGGTCTTGAGCATTTGCCTACTTTGCACATTTTGGTTGAAATGTGGGGTTGATACTACATTTTAGACCCTGATAAAGCGAATTCACAGAACACCCTCTAAGCTGGCAGCAATCACATGGAGAACTTGCCCTGAGACCACATCAGTCGAAAGAGACACCATGTTGGTTTTTTGTGAGAAAGGAAGTCAAGCATGTAGAGGATATGCCATCTACTTCTTTGGATGTTTTAGAGCCAGTATTGTGTTTGAACACAGGTCTTAATGACCTAACCAGCCAGCTTGATACCACTGACTTTTTGCCATGGCAAACACAAATTCTTCAGGATGAGAGTAATAAATGTTGTTTTAGCGACCAGGTTCATGCAGTTCCTAACTATACTGTTATCATGGACTCAAGTTCCTGGTGTACTACTCGAGTGTATGATTCGCTAATACCCTACGAACACAAGATCTACAATGATCATAAATGCTCCATCAAGAGTGCTGAAGATATAAAGGAACTCTTCCAATAATAGGGACAAGTAAGGTTTGTGAAGGTGTGCGTGGAGGCTATGAATCAAGGTCTGCTGCTATTGATCCAAATGCAAACATCACAGCATTTGGTCCAGAACAATTGTTCGTCATTCTGTCCCAGAATGCCAACCCCAAAGCAATGTGAGGAAACAGATTTCTTTAGGAATATAGGCTGCCCATTTATCACAAAGGCTTCTGATGAACTTTGCAGTCCTTGTTCTAAAGCAAGAAAACAGTTATAGACAACCAAAAACAGATCAAAAGCATTCCCAGCCAAGAGTAAGACAGCTCCTCCTGCTTGTGGACCAGAAAAGTTATGGGTAACTGTCATTGAAACAAGACTTAAGTGCAAAATGCTAGAAGAAAAAGTGCAGGAAATTCAGCAGCACATTGAAGAACAAGGAGTATGCACTGAGAAATCTCTCATGGTGGACATTCGTTAAATAATAGATTTACAAAATCTAAATGCTTCTCCCCACATGAAATTCTTCTGGAAATAACAGATGAAACTTCTTCAGCTTGCAGACTGTGGTCGACAACATTATCCACAAATCATTCTGTTTGCTCTATCTCTATATCGAGAGTCAACATTAACTACCTATGGAGTGCTCAGAGAAACCTGAACCTCCATGTTAAGTTGGCTGTTGATCAGATGTGTGATGTTGTATATAACACTACAGTACCGGCCACGAGTAACATGATGCAACTCGCGAGTGACTCTAGAGTAGCAAGATGCGAGTGTGCGAGTGACTTGCGAGTGACTCTAGAGTAGCGAGTGGGAATGCGCAAGTGACTCACTACTGGCAAGATACTTTCAAGGCAATTTAGTGGATGCATTTTTGCAAGTGGTTTGTGTTCTGGCAGTGAATGTGATCAAATTCGCTATTGAGAGAACGGTGTGAAAAAAATATACTCGTTTACTCGGACTTGAGTTGGCTAAAGAACAAATGTTTATTTTGGCTACTAGACAAATATTTTCACAATTCCAATATGATTTTGTGGTTTGTAAATGACAATACAACGTACTTACTGTAAATGTCTGAGCGCTACATATGCCTATGAAGAAAATCGGCCATATATGCCATTATTACACACGGCTAAACTCTGACATTGGGCTATGAATTTGTTTTTGGTCTGATCTAAAACTTCTGCTGTAGGCGAATATTACTGTCGCACTCGCAATGTGCTTTGATGACCTTTGATCAAATGATACTAAAATGCGGGGGTGCTTCTTTTAGAAGATAAAATTCTGTTTTATTGTTGATATACAAACTAGCAAGAGGAGATTTCTAACCACTTATTATGGTATTATATAGCCACAATTTTATGTGAAACAGTCATGCGAAATGGGTAGTCAAGTGTCATAGTGAATTTTTTTTACTAATCTATCTCTTAATGCTCAAGGCAATAGAATATGCTATAAATAATAATAAATCAGAGTTCTGCCGGGGTGCAAATGTGGGGGCTATAAAAACAGCCAGATGGAGTGAAAGACTTGAAGTATATTATAATAAAGATGTGTGCGCCGAGCGTGGAGGAATCCCAGCCATCACACAAACATTTACAGTGACAAGTTCTGGTAAATGGGTAAGCCCAATAATAGCAGTCACTGTATGATCCACACTCAGCAGACGCATCGTTATTATAATATACTTCGAGTCTTTTACTCCATCTAGCTGTTTAGAATTTAGAATTTAGTCTTCTAAATACAGTGCCCCCCGCATTTTAGTATCATTCGATCAAAGGTCATCAAAGCATGTTGCGAGTGCGACAGTAATATTCGCCTACAGCAGGAGTTTTAGATCAAACCAAAAACAAATTTATAGCCCAAGGTTAGAGTTTAGTTGTGTGTAATAATGGCATATACGGCCGATTTCGTCATAGGCATATGTAGTGCTCAGACACTTACAGTAAGTATGTTGTATTATCATTTGCAAATCACAAAATCATATTGGAATCGTGAAAATATTTGTCTAGTAGCCGAAAAAACATTTGTTCTTTAGCCAACTTAAGTCTTGGTAAACGAGTATATTTTCTTCACACCGTTCTCTTAATAGCGAATTTGATCACATTCACTGCCTGCCAGAACACAACCGACTTGCACAAATGCATCCACTAAATTGCCTTGCAGGTATCTTGCCACTCGCGAGTCACTCCCACATTCCCACTTGCTACTCTAGAGTCACTCGCAAGTCACTCGCACACTCGCATCTTGCTACTCTAGAGTCACTCGCGAGTCACTCGCAAATGACTCGCAAGTGACTCTAGAGTCACTCACCAGTCGTGTCACGTTACTCGCGGCCGTTACTGTATAAGTCTTGTTGCCCCATTACGCTTCATCTATTTCTTTTCTGATGAACCACATTTAAAGAAGACGGTGCATAATTGTCTGTACAACTCTGACTCAGGTTCACACAATCGCTTGATGTAGAACAATGGTCAATATTTGTTGTCTAAAAACCTACAGATATTTTTTATTGGGATCAACCAGTTGCCCTGCATGTGCTTCCAAGTTGATCTGGGAACCCAATGTTCTAACGTCTTTCAGCAAATGAAAGCAAAACTGGTGAATAAAGTACTCAGCCAGTCAATTCATGCAAATAGGGAGGTTTTTAGAACTGCTTAATTCTGCAGGATGACAAATGACTTTTCTGATAGTACCAATATGAGATCACTTCAGGATCATGAAGAAAAGAGAGATGGTCTTATCATACCTTACACTACAATTGATAATGATTTGGTTTCATTGGTTACTTGATGTTTTTCTAAAGTACTGGGAGGATCGGAACACTCAGAGTCAGGTACACGATTTGGCTGCTCTACATCTTTATAGCTAACCAGAGAAAATGGCTGACTGTTTAGTAAATCATTTGTTAGGTAGTGACTCAGCAAGACTAGGGTATTGACTTGTAAAATCATCTAGCGTTGGACAGTAGCCACTGTTCTATGCATATTGGCATGCATAAAGCTATCCTTGCATTTGCTACCTTCAATCTAATGCTAAGCGAAATGTCACTGCTTTTTGGCAGCAGTATTGGCACAATTTGTTTATACCAGTAAATGTAAAATGAACCCATTTCCACTGATGTCAGGTTGCATGATGCGATGTTTTGAACTAGTAAAGCAGCATTATGTAAAAGGAAATCATGTTTGTAAAGATGTGGTTTATAACCCAGTGGCTAAACACTTCAGAAAGCATCTCATTAGATATATTTTCAACGTACTGGCACCTTTATATCACATAATTGGTGAGTTTTAAAAGTCAGTTGAAATACACAACCTCGGAATTTACCCAGAGGGATGTCTAAGCCTTCAGGCATTAAAGAAGCTCACCCATTGAAATCTCTCACATGGTTTGAAATCCCTGTAAAGTCCCCAATCTGTACTTGAAATATCATATGAAAACCTTAAAGTCATTAATGATTCATAAGCAAAACATAGGGGAAATCAGCACCATATCATAGTCTTGATGTTTACAATTCTCATTAATTTACTTTTGGCATTACAAGTTTGTTTGACAAGCAATACAATAAACTCAAATGTATATTACTGAGGCATAAAACTGTTGATATATTAGCATAAACATATCTTTTAACATAATTCACGTGAGCATAATATTAGAATAAATTACACAGACACCTCTTGTGAACATTCTTGTTTTCAAACTCTGTCTTAAGCATTTGTACTTATGAAGTATTTTTTAGTCTTTCTTCAATACCACTCTAAAATCTACAAACATTAGCAAATACACTTCACAGTGTGAAGAAAAACTGCTAGAACTTAGTTTCTTAGCACACTTTCAGTGTTTTGAACAGCAGTAGTAAACAGTATCCGGTTAAATCTATGCTACTCCTGTTTTGAATTTAAGAAATGAATAAAATTACAACAAACCTCAAAAGCTTCATAGAAGTAGGAATACGCAGTTTTAAAATCCTTTTCTTCTGCGTGAAGGATTCCTGAGAATTTAGAAATTGTCAGGGCCTACATTAAAAACTGCTATCACACAGAATAGCCAAACATCATTAGTGTTCAACATAATACCTCATCGCACACATCATTGCTAATGTACATAGAGATTGCAACAGTACATGGAAAAATATACAATACAAGGAAAAACATAGAAAAAAGCAAAAATATAGGAATTAACTAGTTTCATATAATTGTTTTTAGGAGTCCCCATAGTCTGAGCAAGCTTTGGATAAAAAAAAGGCCATGCTTCGTCTTTGAAGCACTGTACAACAGGTTGTCTCCAAAAAAGGGAACCTATTTCAAGCACGAATTTCAAGTTCTGATGTATTTTAAATTGACCAGAGTTAGCACTGTCAGTGCATCACAATAAGATAGTGATGAATGGATAATTTACAAGGCTTGGAGCTGAATCCTTTCTATGTCATTTGATAGGAATTCTGGAATGTCGACATGCCAAATTTGGTTACAGTATCCAAATTTGGTCTTACACATATTTGATACACTGTAATTAGGGTTTTCATATTTCCCTTTGCTCGTTTTGCAAGATGAAACATGTACAGACATCTTGGAGATTTTCTAATGATGTATGCATTGTGATAATTCCACTTTAGGTCACTGCTAAGCATTGGGCCTAATAATTTTGCAGATATTACATGTTCAACAGGATAGTTGACTGCAGTGAGTCCTTCTACATTGGGTTTCTTTTTCCAAAAACAACCTAACATTTCCTTGCACTTCTGGGCATTTAAAACCATATCATTTTCTTCACACCACAAATTGATTTCATACATGGTAAATTGCCAGGCTGATTGTTCATTCACAAAGCATCTCCAAACGAGTAGCATTATCTACATATTTCCACCCATTATTCCAATCTTTTAACAGGTCATTATCCTTATCCAAAACATGATAGAGCCAAGGATAGTTCTCTGTGGGATGATGCCATTTACTTGATGGCAGCTCAAGGTTGTGTTTCCAACCTTTACTCGTCGCTTTCTGTTGGTCAGGAAACTTCTTACCCACTCTATCAAAGTGACGTCAATACCCATATCATTCTTACTTCTCACGACAATGTTATGACTTGTTCAGTCAAAAGGGTTACTGAAGTCTTAAAAGTAGAACACAAGCACATTGGTCACATTCATCAGTGACTTTGTATAAATGATGGATTAAGGACAGAAGAGCATGCATTGTTACCAGTCCAGGTAGCGATCCGAATGGATTTGGGTCAATCAGTTGTCGAATTTGTAACAATCCATTTAGTGACAAAGCACCCCATTGTTTTTGAGATGATTGCTGTCAAACACATGGGCTTTGTGTCCATTTCAATGCCTCTACTGGGTTTGCTTTAGGAATTGGTATAATATCAGATAATTTCCAAACATTTGGATCTGACCTTTCCTCGACTGAAGCATTAAAACTTGAGGCCACAGATGACGACAGTTCCACTCCAGTCCTTCAAGACCCATGTGGGTAAATCATCTGGCCCCAATGCTTTCCTACCTTTTAAGTTAGTTAACTGTTTGTAAACTTCTTAAGGAAGGATAAAATATTTTAGAGTACTTTCTTCTGCAATTTGTAATCCAATTCATTGTTTGTTATGGGAGCAGTAGGAGGAAATGGAGGTAGGCAGTGATTAAGAACTTGTTGTTAACTTAACCAGCCAATTCTGTGGAGGAAATTTCTGTACTTGCTTTGATCATATTTGCTAACAATTTCATTGAAGAAATGCCAGTTGTTTAACAGATTACCACCACAAACCAACATCATTGCAACTGTTTTCTTTTCTTTCAAAAAAGAGCTTTAAAGGAGATTGGTTAATCCATTAACTTTGTTTCTTAACTTCCTGAAGATTTCAAGATCTCTAACCATAGCTTGCTGCTTTTGCTGGTTTAACGATCTTAGCTCTGAGGTAATCCAGGGTGTTGTTTACCTTTTTATAATGGGAAAGAGTTCTACTGCCTAATTCACTAACAATTGAAATGTGTTGAGGTAGGGCTGCAAGATATGTGAAGTTGGTTGATGTTAACCACCTGCCAAATGCATCCTTTATTTTTGGTTTTACAGACCTTTTGTACACAAGCTTTGCTTCTTCCTTCATAGTTCACATAAATGGTGGAATAAATGTCAGATTATGGTCTCTCAGACCAATACTGGCCAAACTTTCAGGTTTGCCATAATGTTCAGATGGTTTGTTATTACTAAATTCAGTGTCACACTTGCTCGCATTGGAGATTTTACCAATTGCCGAAATTACGACAAAAAATCTGAAAATAGAAATGATTAAAATAACAATAATAATAATATAATAACAATGATTTAGTAACAGTACTTCCACAGGGTGGCTCTTCACCTGTTAAAATCTGCTAATATATCATCTAAGTAAGAATTATATCTAAATTATCTAAGATGTATCTAACTTATATCCATATACAATGTTACAAAATCTATTGATTACAAAAATGACTATATGTACAGCAGATTGCCGTTCATGGCTGTGCTAAATAGTTTCATACTTTGCTGCAAAATCTACCATACTCTCTAATGGAGTGAAAATCTGTTGGCAATTCATTAAAGGCTTCAGCAGCTTGATCTTGAAATGTTCCAAATGAATTTTTATTTACCAAATCGAGTTTAGGGGCTGATAATGACCTTAAGGTATAGTTAGTTGTATGGTGAGTCAATGATAAGTAATTCTTTTATCAACAGGACGCCATTTGAATTCTTATAGATTGTCTCTTTTACCGTACTTTTTTAGCGCAAATCCTGCACAGGAGTTTTAAACCCTTTATAGGCACCTTATTTCATAGTCGGAACGTGGAGTATACACTGAATTGACTATTGCAATTCAGTGTATACTCGAGTGTATACTACTTGAGTATAGACAAAACGAAGCTTTCTACTAGGTGCTTACGAACATGATATGGCGCTAAGTTCCAGAGCTTTCTGATCACGTACAAAAATGTATAATATGATCACAGAAGAGCCGAAACAAGTTCCTCCAAGGTCAAGTTCTCATCATTGTGAACCCCAAATTGCTTCGTTTTTGAGACATGTTCCTACAAGACACTGCTACAGTTGATGTCTGCACTGTATTCTTGTAGTGAGTGCACTCGCGACATTAGCCTATTTGATAGCAACATCCAATTGGTCTTTTTAGAGTTTAGAGCCAGGTTGAATCAACTGAATAATTACTCAGTCCAGACACAACTTCATTCATCTTGGAGACGCACTCCTTTAATGCTTGTGATCTCAAATAAAGTAAAAGTGTAGTATCGTCTGCGTAATGATACCTGGGACACTTGACAACTGATTGCAAATCCAAAACATAGACCCGATATCTATCGTTGAGAGAGTGCAAACTTGTTCACAAGTTTACTCAATGACCTATCATTGATTTGAATGAACTGTTGATAGCTGGTCAAATAGTGCACTGTCCACTCAGAGAAATTTCTCCGAAAAACCCATAGAGTCCATCTTCAGCCAAGAAAATACCAGCATTTGGGTGTTCATCAAGAACAGTAGCTGATGATGACATTAAACATTCAGCAAGGCCAGACTTGTCGCCATGTGGAGGATGGTAAATGATACAAACCATTATGCACGAAAGCAATGAAAGAGTCTAGGTGTGCGAAGGTATAACCAAAGACATTTGAACAGTGGGTTTTTCAACTCCTCAATAACATTAAAACCAATGGAAGATTTAATAACAGTGCAGACACCATGACCTTGTGTACTGTGTAGTCACTGATGCTAACAACAGAATCTATAATGTTACCACTCAGCCAGGACTCTGTGATATATGTAATGTCAATATTATCATCTCTAATTGCACCTTCAAGGTCTTCCATTTTATTAACCAGAGACCTAGTATTTGAAAGGAACAAGGAAAGCAGAGAAACTTTTGTTGCCGGTGAGTTTTGCATGTTACAGCAAGCAATTTGGATTAAGTTACTTGATACCCAGAAGGTAGATAATTTAGTTGTAATCATGGCTAAGTCACATGAGAGTGTAATATATCATGGACAAATTTGAGGTACTTCTGCCCATCAGTTTCCTGGTTTATGAGCTGACTTCAAAAAAAACTATGACTGTTGATGTTGTTGGTTGTACCTGTCATTAGGGTGCAATTTCTGTTTTGGCATGACTGGTAATTAAAACAGGATTTGTAGACCTTGTGTTTGGGTATTATTCACCAGGTGTTTGTGAGGAACTGTGTTGGTGGGTGGAAAGTCACTGCACCAGTTTCTTGAAATCTTAACTTGTTGGCCTTCCGGGCTAGCTGGGTTCCCTTTGTCCGGCAGTGCTTATGGCAGTAATTAATATTAGTGCTTCCAAGTGAGATATGTGGGTGAAGTGCTGTGGGATTACCACAATTGTTCTTAGCGTCATAGTTTGAGGGTTTATAGTTTGTGGGTGTATGATCTGTTAACTGTTGTACTTTGTTTTGGACAGTGTCACCTTTTGCTTCCACTTTGACAAACTCATTTACTCATCTGCTAACTTCCAGCTGTCAATAGGTACTCTCACTGATGTTGCTGATGATTTATTCCTTAGCTCGTTCATCTGATGCTCACTTATGTGTGATATTTTTTCTTCAGTGGTGGGAATTTAGTGACTGAGTTTCAAATCCTCCTGATTAACATCAACATCAGTATTAATCGATTTTCATTCTATGCTGCGAACACATGGTCCACACACACGGTTGCTGTGATCTTGGCTATTACCATCAGTCCTGTAGTGTTTTGAACCTTCAATCTTATTTCTATGTACTTCTCTACACGTTTTACAATGAATCTACTCGTTTACTAGGTCAATCTAACAGTCCAAACCGAATGTCAACTATATCTTTTTGGGATCCTTTTATGCTGTTGTTTGTAATGCATGACTGCATGCATGTCATTTGCATTTCTTTTCTAAAATACTTATACTACGACACTACAAGTCCCACATGGGTGTGAAACAATTGACTTATGAATGGCAAATTGATTTACAATGGCAAGTTGCAATTCGCCAGAATTTGTGTCATTCAGCAGCCTAATAGTGCCTAAATCTTGAGTTGCTTTTCCGGATATGGTGATCTAAATTCATACTCCCATCATTGCTAGGCCTGGTCTCGCGTATTAGATCAATTATAATTGCATTAGTGGGTACTTCATCTTCCATGTCACACCCATTATTGAATGTATGTTCAATTTCTGACTCCTGTAGAATCTTAAGGGTAGTAATCAAACTTTTCTTATCCTCATCCATAGATGTGAGTTTCTTTTTCAGTTCCAAATTGACCAATGTGTTTATAGCAATTGTGGCTTAAGGGCAGCATTTTCAGCTTTTAGTTTGTCATTCTCATTTGTAGGACTACATGCATAGCTGCATGATGCAGAATAGATACATTCATAAGCTTTCTTTTATTCATCTACTAGCTGAGACACCTCATCTATTTGCATTTGTAATTTCCGCTCCATTGCCGATATTTTCTCCAATATTTTTACTGAGTTAGATCTATTAATTTCACCAGCATAAGCTGTATTCACAAGCTCTAAAATGTTTGAATTTTTTATAAAGATTGCAGCTACACTAGCACTATCGTTCCCTCGGCTCTCCAGATCAATTGTATTATTTGCATCTCCGTCTTCAACACTGTTGGTTGTAATAGATCGTAAATACTTTTTAATTTCCTGCAGGACTCTCCAGGCCTCTTCCACTTGGTTTCTTTGGTCTGTATATTTACGAATTTGTCAAATAGATCTTTCAAATTGGTAAACAAACCAGACCACTTCAGACTCCCATTAGTACTTACAGAGAATTTCTGTATTCTTCAAAATTAATACTGGAACAAGGCAGGAAAGAGGAAGCAGTAACATCAACATCATTTCCCTTAGCACTTACTGACACAGCGGCCATCTTGCCTGGAACATATGCCAATGGCTTTAATGATCAGGCTGTTGGTTCATACAAGTATATGAATTTGCACAACAGGAAGTTCTTTAATTTGGTTTACACAATCCACTGAACTCGCTCATAGTACCATTGATCACATTTTGTTCCACACTGTCGTTGTAGCTTCACAAGGTCTCTAATGTTATTCTGCAGCCACTCACAAAGATGAAGGGAGGGAAAAATATTCCAGCAACAAAACTAGGTTTTCTATGACTTAGTTTTTCCAAGACACCATTGCCACATTCGTATTAGAAGTAAGACAAACAAAGATCTTGCAAATGCTTAGAATTATAATGTAGGGCTTGAAAAATATCAATTTTTCTTCACTGGAACTTTTCAATAAAAATGCTTTTTTATGACGTAAATTCTGTTGCTTTAGTTTTTACCCATGGAACATACAGCTCAACTGAATTTGTAATGCATGAAGCTAATTTGAAATGCATCGAACTAATGTGAAATTCAGGCATGCATATTTTAGGTTCCGTTTTTTTAAGACATGATATATATACAACATCAATCTTTTGCAAAGCTTCTGTTTTACATTTTTTAAATTTACACAAAGTTTTTGTTAAAAATTTAGCAACCTATACAGGATGCACAAGAATAGCTACTCAAGCTGAAACAAAATATACAAGGTAATACTCTCAAAGCAAAATATATGGGAACAAACCTGACTGCATATCCAATGCTGCCTATAAAATGATTTAAAACCATTAGATATGAAGTAAGAAACTCTGTGGAGTTAACAGAAAATATGTACAGTCACTGGCCACCAAAAGCTGTTGCATACAAACCATGGTTATAGCCTGCAAGAGGCAAAATGTTACTTTGATGTTGATTGTTGTAGCATTGTTGTTTTGTCTCTGGTACACATGCCCGTCAAACTTTCCTGATGAATTATTAGTAGCTATGTCTTTCAGATAAAATGTACATTTCAGATGCGATTGCTGCCCAGTCAAGTGCAAATTTGTGGTATCAAGTACGTGTAGCTCTTGATCAAACAAGCAGTGAAAAAGAGGCGGCTCCTGATGAAGGGTACTGACAGCTGAAATGCATTTCACATCCTATGTCAAAGTTCTGTTGTAGAAATGTAGCCAAGTACATAATTACAACAAACTCCATGATGTATAATCAAGACAGTGGTAACGAAGCCAGGTTTTCGTGCGTCACTGATGGTCGGTCATGCTTGAAGACTTTAATTGTCCAATGATAATTGATTTAAAATATTTTCTGATAGACAAAATATCTTACATGCCAGTAACAGGAAACAATGGGGTTTTACGATGATCAGTAACATATGAGAACAAGGTTTAATGAAGAAAAACTATATGCACAACATTACAAAACAGCCACTTGACTGAAAGCATGTGCAGCATAATTTCACACCAAATTTAGAATATGCTGACAAAAACCTTTCGAGCATATGAGAGGATAAAACAAAGCATTTTTTTATTCGTGTTGCATAAGTCATGCTTACAAAAGTGAAGCTGCCACAAGAGAAGAGAACAAACTTTAATTAAGCCAATATATAACCAAACTATTCACATTACCTGTAACTTTGGCGGACAATAAATTGCATTGGCTGTCGTTCGTGCTGACGTGAGAGCTGCCCTATATATAGAGAATATTATATCTTGTATATGTTGTATCACTGGAAAGATATATTTCCTACACACTGCTTGACTGGCTTGCTTTACTTATATTTAAATACGATTTTTCTCAGTGGCCAAAAACTCTATATACCAAC
Source organism: Phenganax marumi (assembly GCA_025400095.1). Classification (NCBI taxonomy): domain Eukaryota; kingdom Metazoa; phylum Cnidaria; class Anthozoa; order Malacalcyonacea; family Clavulariidae; genus Phenganax; species Phenganax marumi. The sequence continues at coordinate 23,108 of JAODVM010467152.1, read as the reverse complement.
TACGTTTATAAAATAAAAAAACATAAAAAAAATTAGTTTCGCCAAAATTTATTTTATTGGCTTTGATACATGCAGATCACTGTAGGAGGCTATCACCAGACAAAACCTAAGCCATTAGCAAAAAACAAACAAAGCAATAAACGGACATGCAGATAAATCGATTGTCTAACAGAAAATACAGCCAAACGACTGTGCACCAGACAAACAAACAAACAAGTAAAGACAATGCCACCATCTGGAAAGAGCATGCAACCACTTATCATGCAGTAATCTCCAAATAAGTTTTATCACACTTTGATGGAGACAGTGCTTTGAAAAGGAAGCAGTTACATGCACGTTATTGCCATCTATTTACACCAATGGCACTGCCTGTTTTACGTGCCCTGTAACTTCTAGTGCACTCAAATTAGTGTAGTACTTGGCCACCAAGCATAGACAAGTTACTTGGCCACCAAGCATAGAACAAGATACATGAGTATCTTGTTTGCCTATGACAGGTTCTGACTTTAAATTGTTTGTACCGACACTTGTACCAAATAGATATTAAATGATTCACTGCCCAAAAAAATTAACTACCCATGGAAAGAAACAAAACACAAAAGTGTCATTTCAGAGAATCAGCATTAAAAACTTTTGTGTTTGCCTCTTGGGCACCTACTTTCTCAACAGGCCAGCTGTTACAAATTTTAATGAAAGAACTGTGAAAAGCTGTTTCTATACTTCAGCTCTGAAGTAGAAGTACATGGCAGCTAGCCTAGGTGAATGCAAGAAGCCTACCTCGACTTGGGAATATTTTTTAATGAGTGATATATTTTGCTTTCCAATAACTGCACCTCAACAAGCAACATTTTATCATCCAATTTCTTCAATTCTTTTAAGAGTTTAGAACCTGTGAACAAAGAATTGGTTACATACATGTGCAAAAAAAGTGCACGAGAAACACAAGCAAAATTTGTTTTCAACATGGGGCTAAAATTATCAATTTGAATTTAAGATGATGTTATATCCAAACTTTACATCCTATGGTGCAACAGCAAGAATGTGTAAAGCCTGGTTTATAAATAGCCATAACTGTCATAAATTAAAAGTCACAATATCTCTCAACGGCCAAAACAAACTATGTTTTTAGCTCTAAATCTCATTAAAAAATGCATATGCACATTATCTATTAAAATTGCTTTGTTAATACCTAGTGTGACACTTTGTTCTGTTTGGGCTGTTTTGAAAGACTGTGAGTCTATCTTTACAAAAGTTATGCACGAGTCGAATCCAAGAATGCCCATCTCAACAGGGCCACAGCAGGCAATTTGCCTATTTACCACAGAGTAAGGAAGGCTTTCGACAACAAATGTTTTCCTGGCAGTAAGGCATTTGAAATTGGTAATAATCAAGGCTGTTTTCCACTTCACCTGCACGGTAGGATTGCCTAGTGTATGGATATGTTTCATGAGTACCAGAGAATAGCTAATGACTTCAAGAGAAAGAAATATATTACGCTACTCTTTGTATGGTTGAAATGAAATCAGCCTTTAACCAAAATCTGCTTTTCATTAATCAGGTAAAAAAGCATTAACACTTTAACAAGAACAAATTTGAAGGACTTTATCCACTGTCCAATACATTCATATTACCCATTGCCCCATGCCATTTTCAGAGAAACAGTAATCTAGACAGACTATGTTACCACACTGCCAGTATGAGTTAAAAACAGTATGAAAATGTGGCATTTTGAAAATATGCTCCTGTCATTTGCGTAAACCTTTTCCAGAAGACAATTTTGTGAAATATAAAAGAAAACATACTCCTAAAAATAACATCTTGTAAACTCAAGATAAGAGTTGTTAAAAACAAGACACAATATTCAAGGCTATATTTCAACTATTTCAAAGTAATAATTTGAAAATGACCTTAAAATAGAGTCAACAAACTTGTACCGTGGACTGGGGAAGTTTCCTCAATTTTTCACCCCACCACAAGGCATTTTTTCATGCCGTTCTCCCCCATTATGGTGAATTAGTAATGTATATAAAAACATTGTCAAAAGCCTGGGCGTTGTGACTCATGCATTACAAGCATATGAAACCGAACTTAAGTAAAAGGTTTGATTAACAACTATTATAATCAAATCCTTTTACAAACCAAGAAGTTTCAAGTGGACCCGTGTTGCTTTTTGAAAGTGTAAGATGTGTAGAAGCTCCTGTTATTCAATGTCTTGAAACATCACATGGTTCAACCCACCATTTAGTAGGAATGTTGTGGAGGCAATTACATTTTTTGTTTCTTGCGGTGTCATTAGTAGCTTCTTGTAGTATCAGAGCCACTGCTCAGGGGTAATACCGACAGTACAAGAAACACAAAACTTGCAATTGCTGCCAAGCAAACATGCCTGCAGAATCCACACTACTGACACACATTACTACTGGACAGCATATCAATATACTGGCAACCACTAAAAAATAGGCACTGAGACAGTGCACACAAGGATTTCCGGTTTAAGACAGAAATGACGAGAAATCACGCTTTCGTAAAATAATAAAGCTTAAAACGAATGAAAGACAAAGAGGAACCAAAATTACTGTTTCCACAATTAGTTTCCACCGGGGATCTCTCGAAATCGAAAAGAATGAAAAAAAGTGGAAGCACCATAAATCAATTTTTGAAATATAGCTCGCTCCTTGTTTGAACAAATTTGTTAATATTTGGCTTTAAAAAATATCTTCACTGACATATCTAATCCCAAACAATCTTATTTCATGTGCTTTAGTTGAAAACAAAAGCTAAAATGTTTAGCTGTAAGCGTATTCAAGAAAAATTAGTGCATTTCATGCCCGATATATTGCGCAGTATCAATGGCGTATATCAATTTATGGACGCTTCCAAAAATGTTACTCCTCGGAACTAATCACCATTCTATTGTTACGTACGCACGCACCCACTTACAGACTCAACGACATAAAGGATTTTGCTTCGCAAATCCTTAAAAATGACATAGAAAATAGACCATGTTTTTGCTGCGACAACTACGTTGGATTGTCCTGCTTCTCTACATTTTTGTTCTAAGATGATATGATTTTCTTAACTATTTTCTTTTTCAATGAAAAAAATTGGGGGCATTTTGTTATTAGAAAGAATGGTAGAATGGATGAACAGCTTTGGTAGAATGGATGAAAACGTCTGCTAAGAAGTGAACTATACCAACCACTTGACTACAAATTGCCATAATAATGCCACAGTACTGCATTATTTAGGTAAGCAGAGACTCTCTTCACCCCATTTTAGATTGAAACGAAAAAAAAAACTTTTGGAGGCTGCAGTATCCACATATCTGGCCATTTTACGAGACACTTTGCCCCTGAAACAAGTGTCGCTTATATGAAAGGGCTTTATGGGCCTACCTTGGAACAGCCATTCAATCATGTTAATTCTTTTTCTTTACTGAGATACTTATCTTTGTACTACTGATTCTGTACCCAAATTACTCCTGCCATGTTTGTTCAAACTGGGGGAAGGCTAAATAGTTGGTATTAGAGTGATCATTGAGTGATAGAAAGCCATTGAAACTGTATAATGTGTACAGCTTTCTGCTAATATTTTCACTAAACTACTTGATTTCAAGTGTTCATTCATTCAATTCTGAACATTTTCAACAATGTCACAATCAACATCTAAGCAGCCTTTCCGATGTAGATGAAGAGTTTCTACTGTGTGAACAGCCTGATATTAAGACTAAAGGTGATGAAGCAGAACATTCACTTCTTCCATATTTATTCGAAAAAGCGAGAAAGCTATCAAGTTAAGAGGAAAAAACAGGGACATGAATCAAAGCAAGAACTAGAGACGTCAAGGACAGTGCAAAGTTTCTGAGACCTTTACAGCAGTTTACCCGCTGCACTGTCTTAAATCACAGCTAATACTTATTACTCATGCAAGATAGCTGCGTGTGACTCTATTTCTGTTGTGTGCACCACACACCAAATTGCGATGGCGTTATCGCAATCTAGGTAGATTTGTAAGTTGTATACTTCTGAGTAGTATTTGAATGTACGATCTCACAGCTGTGGCAATATATCAGGATAGCAAGAAATGCCAAGAATCTTCTGTGCTGAATGGCAAGTCTCCACAGTTTCAGATTCCACTACTATGAAAAACTCAGAAGCACAAAGCAGCACTATTCTACCACTGACAAGTAAATGTAAATCTAACTTTCTGACAATTGTCTATAGTCTTCATTACAAAGCAAGTCTCTTAGCTACACTGCAGTACCTCGGCAAAATTTCATCACCGACTATCTATCTGGAATGTACTTGATTTCAGTCGCAAATTTCCGCTCCATAATGTGATTTGGCACAATTAACGCAAGTCTACATCACCGCACGTTGTCAGGAATTGCAATACTAAAACACTTTAGCTACATTATGTTTGGTGTATCGTTCAAGCTTTTGTTGCTTGCTGTATGTATAAAATAGTGTTTAGGATGGCGAAAAACGCCAATGATTTGCAACTTTTACCAGCGAGTTTGGCCGTAACATACCTGATGACTATGTTTACTTGTGAAAATAATGGGTCCATAGTTCAATTCTACATACAGAATGCAAGTACAACTCGTTGCTGATTGCCATGCATTTTCGTTCTATTTAATCGTAATTCGTTTGATACAGGAAAATCTCATAGGTTATTTTTAGTTTTATAGTTTAAAACAGCAGCTTAGCAAGTGTATAGGTCTGGAAATGAAGTTTTGATGGCCGGTTATATGTCGCACTCCTATGACTTCCGCCATTAGCTTAGGCAAAAATACTTAATATTGTGCCGCGAAGAACGTGTTCGATGGCAATTTCAGAGAAAACGGGGGTGCATGCTCAAGAATTTGTTTAACATTTTAACAAAAATTTGCACTAGAAATACCTGCAAACACCCCCCGGAAAGTTTACACTATGACTGTATGACTGACTGACTGACTGTATGACTGACAGTATGATTGACTGACTGACTGACTCATGTGAATTTGCGCCACTCATCACAATACTGCAAAGTTTCGAAGAAACTCTGCACTAAAAACGAGAATCTAGTTCTTCCAATGCAAGAACCACCTGAACAACTTAGAATGGTAAGTTTCAATTTGTGTGCGCCTTTCAGTTGATTCAATCAATTGCATTCTCAAAACTGTCTCGCTTAGCGTCTCGTATTAGTTGTGCACTAAAACTGTGCTTTAATGCAGAACTGCAGAACTATGTGGAAACTTTTTCTGATGCTAGAGTCAATATATATGGACCAAATAAGTTCATTTACCTTCTTGCATCAAATGTAAATGTGATTATTGTCAAGTTGTGGATAGGGCAGATGAACATGTTTGCTGTTAGGAAATCCTGGAAATGAGAACTCTCAATGAACAAGCCAGGATTATGGAGAAATTAAAAACACCCCTGACATGTACTACTGACAATCCAGTACTCCTTCGTTGGTTTTAGGCCAACATCTGAGGATGAGCATTGAACAGTTTAGTCAACCATTATGTAAGTCCTTTAACATTGTTCAAGTGGCGTGCCACGTTCTCCAGGCCATAACGATACACCTTGTGTGTATTTGAAGACCCTATATAAGTGTTTACTCCACTATTTTTGTTTGCCATCAAGTAGGATGCAACCAGGCTCCCTTACGGGCAGCATTTGCTTATTGGCAATCTTAGCGAAAGTGGGGGAGAGTGCCCACAGAGTTTTTAATATTTCTACACAAATATGCACAAGAAATATCTACATAAAACCTGCAACACTTACACTATGACTGTATGAATGAGTGACTGACTGACTGACTGACTGATTTAAATTGTTGCAATTCATCATTATACTGCAAAGGTCAAAAGAGGCTTTGCACTAAAGTGGGATTCTTTCATAGGCTTTTCAGAAGATTAGTACCAGTACAATCCTGCTGCAATTGTTAGTTTTCTGGTTCAGCACAACAGTGTGTAACTGATTTCACCAGTTAATTTTAACCCAAGTTGATGAAAAATCTCGTGCAGTTCTTTTTGAGAATTTTCAGCTGCTGTGCAGTGAAAACCTGACGGAAGCGCTAGACTGACATTGCAATACACACCAATATCATTGCCGAATAAATCCTTCAGTTTATTTAAAAAAAACAGCCTGGCCAGCTCACAGACCGCAGCACCATCATAGCTTCCTATGGTAACATCAAATATGAACTGTTTGTTCTGCTTCACCCAGTTTTGTCATTGCTGAGTAGCAGACATTCATGTATGTTGAATTATTTCAATGTGCTCATTTGGGACAGCTGAGAATGAGCAATTGTGCCAAGCTTATAACTCAGGTTAATGAGTTCTTCAGGGATGGAAGTGTGGAATTTAAATAAAAAAAGTTTTGAATGGCTAGGTTACAAGCATTATCGTGCAATTCTTGATGAGCTGCAGAGTGGTATTACAGATGTTTTCTAGAAAAAAGAGTGAACTTTTACTTCTTCATATTTCCAAGTATTTTTGTACCACATTTGGTAACAAATTAAGTTTGTTACATTAATGGCAGCAGTGAACAATGGAAGAACAAGAAGGGGTAAGATCAGAGGTTGAAAGACTGACCAAACTTGTCGAAGAGATGCACAAATTAGACGGTGAGACAAGTACGCGATTGGCAACAATGATCAGTATTGCCACACTTTAGCCAAATAATGTGAAAGCAAAACCAGATAACTACCTGAAGGCTCTTGGAGTGGATGGGTCATTTCAAGCTTTGTCCACAATGAATAATTGAAGTGATAAGCAATGTTCTGAACAAGTAGCTGTTTCTCTTCACAGCAGAGACCAGTGGATTTATTTGTCATTGCACAACAAGGAAAAGGAGAGTATCAATGATATGGTAAATGCCCTACAAGCCAAAATCTAGCCCGAGCAACAAAGAAAGTTGCACAAGCTATTTTTCAGTGCTGGGAGATGAAACAATGGTGCAAGTATTCTGGATTTGGTGATGGATTTGAGACCACTTGGTGGCTTGGCATATCAAGGCAAGGAAAACTTGTTTGTTGAAAAAGACTTGATTGATCAGTCTATCCAAGCTCTTGATTCTGGAGCAAATACCACGCCACTACACATTATTGGAAGCGCCAAAATAGATATTACGGTGTGCAGTACCACAGCTTATCACAACGTCCTAATTTACAATCACCTTGCACATATTTTGCTAATTGGCATTGACTTCTGAAACCTCAAGGGTACATGGTGGATTTTGAAAAAGAAATTAGCAAGTAGGAAAACCAAAGAGACTTTATTCCAAAGGCTAGTTTCCATAAGGTCATTAGTTGTCATTACCAGTGTTCTAGTGTCTGTGCAGTGATCTTGAAAGAGTGATAACAACAGAGAGGAAAAGACAGTGTCACTGGGATAGAAAAAATCGTATCTCAAAGACATAAAATGACAGGAAACGACACACTCTTGCCATAATGCTGCTTTGTCCCAATTCAAAATGATGGATATGTAAGAGGTTATTGACCACTCTAATGAAAGGTTAAAGCAACAAGTACAAAAATATGAATGTCTTTTTAGCAAATTCAGCAAAAAGTTTCATTATAAGCACCTACTAATTAATTTTTGGACAAAAGTGGCTGCTAAAATTGGTCTGAATCCAGAAAAAGCAGAGAAAAAGGTTTAGGAACCTGCACCCATCATAATAAGATTTCTACAAAATTAATGTGCCATCAGGATCAGGCAGGGATGATGCACCAAAACACAAAACTTACAAAAGAATACAGTGCTTAATAGCACATATTGACCTGGCAACTTTTAGTCTAAGAGTATTTGGTCATTTCTAGTCTTTATGCAAAAGAAAAGTATCCTTGGGCAGCTCAATAACTCCTCTTTCTAGGATGACTTCAATGCATGTATTTAGGAAAGCGTGATAAAATTTGATCTCTTTGGTTTGATATACTCTGTATTCCTAGGACTCGCAGCGAATATTAACCCTTAATTTATTGGGCCAGCTTCCAGTCCTTGTATCCTTGACTGGTAAAATCAATATCACCTGGCATTTGACATAGTAAAAAAAACAAGCTGTCATAAAAGCAACACCCTCCCCCTCCCCATAAATGGTTAACTACTGTACTACAGAATTTCAAAGAAAAGTTAGTTGATGAACTTACCCAGAGATAAAGCTTTTGGAAATTCCTTCACACCATAATACAAGCCAACCAATCTTGACTAAAATATTTGCAATAAAACAATATAATTCATTTCTCAATGAATTAGAAGTGCTTTGATACTGTTATTTAGCCAAAAACCTAATGTACCTCGAGAGCTTGTCTTAAGAAAACACGTTTTTCCTGTTTTGCCCAATCGATGCATTCAAGACACAAGTCAACCTAAAGAAAAACAGCAATGAAAATAAGTGAACACATAATTTAGTACCCTCAAGCATTAGTAAAGTCATTACAAGAAGACATGCACAGCCAGCAGGATGAACAACAGGATGCAAAGCATCACAAAAAAAGGGTGCAATTTTTGCCCTGGCACCTCATTTATTCGTTGACTGTTGCAGAGTGATCAACTAAAGAAAAAGCAAACATGATTGCTTTTTGCGACTTTCAACTCAACATTTTTCAAAATTATTATGAATGTGTTTTGCTTTCTCTACTATTGTATATGAAGATCATGCACTTGAGTAATTTGAATGAACTGATTTGCATACACAGGTCGTAACTATACACATGCAACATAACTACAGTGTTGACCGAACAGTACACTACTTGAATTACAATATATGCAACATAATATTCTTATAAGTAATAGCATAGATTGAGGGGCATAAGTGATTAAATGGCTACGTAACCTGAGGGAACACAAACTCCCAAGGGCAGGACCACTATTAAGTGGTTACACTAATGCCCAGAAAAGTCACACTATTAGTTTGTAATAGTATAGATGATGAGGGTTTTCAAGCATATAAATTGTTTTACGAATTGTCAAAACTCCTTTGAGAACAATAATTATTTACATGCGTGACCATCCATAACCAAGACAGCAATTAGTTATTAATCGACCCAGTAAACACAAAAGAAACCTGGTCAACTATACTATTACAATAGTACAATACAAAACTGAAATAATGTTAATAGCCTGCCTTTAAGACACTGGTTTTAAACAAGATCAACTGGCACAGATATTTTAGAAGTGGTCTAAAAACTCAGTCCCAAATTGTCATGATGCTTCATTCTCGGATTACATGTAGAGTGCCTAGCGTCAATGCATCTATTAATCCTTTTTATTTTCTAGTCTGTAAACCAGCAATGTTCGAAAACAAGATTCACTGGGCAGGTCAGTTAGTGAACCATGAAAATCAGTTCCAGGATAATCAGCACCCCTAGGAATTTTCGGAAAATACACCCTCGGTAGTTCTATAGCAATTCAAAACTAAAGGTTGATATTAGAAAAAAGTGCATCGCTAGAAAACCAGTAGTAAAAAACAAAATACTCGCAATTCAAATTAGTTGCATGCATAGCAAGTGTTAACAGAAGAGCCCCAATAGATTCACAGTCAAATTGGGGCAGAATCTATCAAGATTGCATAAGTTACTTTCTCAGCCATGGATCCAGACGAACATTATCCAGCTAGAGATGGTGGTCAAGCCCAACCTTTGTCAGCCCAAGAAGATGCACAAGCTCCTGTTGTGGACAGTCCTGCAGTAGAACCATCTGTTCAGGCTTCACACAGATGGTGCCACAGCAACAACATGAGGAATTTATTTTCCCATATGTTTCGCATCTTTGAGCAATCCTATATGCTGTAGTTCATTGGGTCTGCTTATACAATGCTTGTGCTTTTTGCTCACATATCACTTCCCATATACTGAGACCAACTCGTGAGTTTACGCTTTGCTGTGCTACAAAATGACTCCTCAACCTCTCTTTGTCTGTTTGCTACATGGCCCTTTGCTATAATGCCAGGGTGCTGATATTCTTTATACTTGAGCGATGTTATAGCTTATATGCTGTGTTCGTCCTTCCAGCATGTTTGATTAATTGGAATTTTCTATCTTTTAATGAATTTCCTATGAATACTATTGATTGATTGATTGATTGATTGATTGCTTGACTGGACTGGACTGCACTGGACTGACTGACTGGATTGGAATGCACTGGACTGACTGATTGGACTGACTCACTGGACTAACTGACTGGACTGACTGACTGGACTGACCGACTGGACTGACAGAGAGATGGATGGATGGATGGATGGATGGATGGATAGATAGATAGACGGTGTACATATAGTGATAGATAAATAGATGGTGTACATATAGCTACTTTGCAGTGTGAGCTGAATTGCACAAATATTTACAATGCTTTTTCCAATTATGTATATGAATATATATTACCTTAGACTGCCTATTTTTACACCAATCAATTTTTACTTTCCTAATCTGGTTATCACATAGCCCACCCTGTCAACTTTCCCTGTAGAAGGAATCCGGAGTACCTGGGGAAAACCTACGACTCTCGGCAGACTAGTTGACAAACTCTTTTCACATGAGAAAGTTAAGTCTGAGCTGAGAATCGAACTTGCAACCTCAGTGGTGAAAGGTGCAAGTCCTAGCGATTGTGCCACCAAAGCCCCACTCTCCCCTATGTCCCACAGTGCTAATAGCGTTTCCTTTTTGGAAATGCTATTCAGATCTGTGTGACTATAATGTGTCTAATTGCTGTTTCTAATACTTCCTTGCGATTTATCCTTGACCAGGGCACTTATATATAGGGCGGTGCAACACAGTCATAAAGCGCCAATGGATGTGTGATGTGGAAGTAGACTGGCGCGAGCGTGCTTTTCAGTTAAATTTGAACATGAGCATGATTTTCATGGCTGCCATATATTTACCATTTTTTTCTCCAAATGTGATGCTCTGGAGGAACTTTTTACTGGATATTTGACCAGTATTATTTTATTAAATGTATGATGGCTGTCTTTTTTAAAATATGTTCTTATAAACATCAAATTTATAGATATTAATTTGATTGTTCGATTGCTTCCATGGAGGGATAATTTCACCATGAAAATACTGCATGTTAACTGCCTGTCCGCAGCGAGAAATCTCAATTACGTTGCATAATAAAACGCTACCGATATATCTTAGACTTTTCATAAAAATCGAAGTAGATGGATTACAGATAAAATGTTTGGAACATGTACACAAGTGCCTGGTTAGCCCTAGCATGTGTGGCTGCTAAATGACAGTAAGAAAACCTAACAAATGTTTTGATTTCATTTTTTTCTGATTCATTGTAGTCGTATAAATCAGTTTAAAGCGTTTTCCAGAGAAATTTTTATAATGAGCGTTGACCATAAACATTTTTTTCAGTCTGACCAAGTCAGTAACATAGCACTTGCTGGCAAACAGTGTTAAAACTTTGCCCGTGCCTTGAAAAATTGTTTGCAGAAAGGCAAGGAGATTCTTTGTTCATATTCCTAAAAAAAACTCATTTTGGAGTAGACGGTTTCTTTAAAGTTATCTGAGAAGACAGCTTTCCTACAAATTCTATTCAAGATCCATATTCTATCAAACACAGCCACGAGCCGCGAGCATTCTAAGAAAAGACCACAGAGAACTCGCGGTTATACTGGAAAAAATAGTTGCTAAATCTGCTAAACTATCATATGATAGAGGAGTTTTATCCTCCAAAACCATATTCTCGTCAAAACCTAACTCTAAAAACTAAACTATACCTGCGTTGCCCGCCAAATTTTGTTTTGATATTTTGACAAAGTTGCTATGGCAACATCAAAAAGCTGTACTAGTCTTTTGCATCACATCGATCGCCACGCCAACAGCCATTGCACAGCTTTATATATAAGCGGCCTGCCCTTGACTGTTCAATTATGTGTAGTGAGTCCTTTTGTTGTATTTACCTTGATTTTTGCACACATGCTTTGAATATTTACCTTGTCTGGCTTCAACCAGCAAGTTTCTTTCAATTTTATTTCGCCTCACATTTGCCACATGGTATATTTCAAGTTGTTGTTTTGGATGTGGGAGCAAACTTCAGGGCAACAACTGGAGCGACTTATGCGACAAAACAATTACTCTACGATCTGTATATGAGTTTATAAGCATTTCATTTACGACTGATAACTTCAACTGTTTTAGAGCAAGTTGTTCATGGTGATCAACATGGTAATGCTGTCCAAACCCCAATCCAGGATGAAATGCCCAAACTTGACCACACAGCAAAATGACCCTTTCGCCATAGCGCTATCTACCAAACCATAGAAACGTTGGCTATTCTGAGGTGCTTGTATGGCTCAGAGATGGTGCTTTAAAGGTGGTCACTGGTAACTGTGAAATGCCTAGCACCCATATTTCACAAGAAAATGACAATGCAATACTCATACAGAATGTCAATTAGTGGCTTCAAACTTTACATAAACAACAATGGACCTACATCACCATTTTTCTTAAATGTTTTTGATAGAAACATAATATCTACTCTTAAGTGTAATATCACTGTTTTAGAGGAGAATAGTTATCATTTTGGGAACAAAATATTTTAAAATGCACTCACCTCCTGCAAATGAACATATTTGGCCAAATTCACCTCTTCACTCCACTGTTTATCACAGATACTCTTTGAAATCTTTCCAAATATGTAAGTTATTTTAGGCATCGTGATATTAAGTACATTTCAAACAAGTTTTAAAAGGGTTTCAAGAAGATCCTAGCTGTTTAACAATCAACATCGTAAAACCTCAACTTTCGCCCACATTCAGTGCCGTTGTGTGTCATCTCGAGCAGTTGTTAGCAATTCGGCCTCATTAATTTTTTAATCTAAGCCATTTCAATTGAACTAATAACAAATTTAACCCTTTATTAAGGGTATGAAAATAAAAATATGAATAAAAGTTATGAACCACAAAATTTTACAAGCCTGTAAGATGTTGCATGCTAGTCAGTTTCCATACAAATCCCACATGGGCACAGTGAGAGCGCCATGAGGGGGATCAATGTTTTTCAAACAATATGGAAAAAGCTGCTTGTGACAAGAGCCCCCAAGCTGATTTACTGACTTTAGTTCAATGACCGCATCCTTGGTTGGTAGCCATGGATGCACTCAAGATTTATTTTTCACTAATGGTTCAGTTTTTAGTCTATACTGATGAGGTCATTGAACAAAAGTTAGTAATCAGCTTGAAAAACATGAAAAACATTGACCCCCCATCACAGCGCTCTTACTTTGCATATGCAAGGTACAAATCTTGCATGAAATTGAAATTGTTGAAAGACTCGTATTCGACATTATACAGGGTTGTAAAATTCTGTGTTTCATATCTTTTATTCATATTTTTAATCTCATACTCTCCATAAAGAGTTAAATTTGTTATTAGTTCAATCGGAATGGCTTTGATGAAAGAATAATGAGGCCAAATGGCTAACAACCGCACGAGATGACACAGTGGCACTGAGTATGGACAAAGTTGAGGTTTTGCATAGTAAATGGCTAAACAGCTAGGATCTTCTTGAGACCCAGTTAAAAACTTGTTCAAATGTACTTGATACCATGATGTCTAAAATAACTTACATATTTGGAAGGATTTTTTACAAGTATACGTGATGAACAGCATAGTAAAGTTGCGAATTTGGCCAAATACATCCTTTTGCAGGAGATGAGTGCATTTCAGAATATTATTTTGGTCCCAAAATGCCTACTATTTCCCCCCAAAATAATGACAATATAATTAAATAAGTACACACTGTGTTTCTATCGAGAAATTTACGAAAAAAAGTTAATGTAGGTCTACTGCTGTTCCTCTAAAGTTTTGAGCCTCCAATTGACATTTTGCCACTGTCATTTTCTTGTGAAAAATGGGTGCTACTCATTTCACACTTACCAGTGACAACACCTAAAAGCACCACCTCTGAGCCATACAAGCACCTCAGAAGAGTCAAAGCTCCTATGATTTGGTAGACAGCGCTATGGCGAAAGTGTCATTTTGGGGTGTGGTCAAGCTTGGGTGCTTCATCCCAGATTGGGGAGTGGGCAGCATTACCATGTTGATTGCCATGGTCAATTTGTCTCAAAACAGTTGAGATTATCTGTCCAAAATGAAATGCATACAAACTCATATACAGGTCCAAGACTAAATACTGAAAAATAATTCTTTAAATACCTCAGTGCCAGTTGATACCTCCATATCAAGAAAAAGATCCAAAAGTTCACGAACCATTTTGGCAGCCTTCGCTTTTGATACAAGCAGCATAAACGGCTGGATAAACTTTACAAGACCCTCAAGCTCTGCAAAAATACAAAAAATTCATTCATGCACTGTACACACTTAAAGTAGTATAATGTAGTCTCAACATCTCTTTATTGCTTATTTGAGTCTAGGGGAAATGAAATATAAGTTCTTATTATCTTTCAAATATCAACATCTGCTTTTCCTCTATAGTTTTTGTTTCATGAGCTTTATCAAAGAGGGGATTTCAAGGTTACGTCAGCCATCTTTATCTGGGGGCAAATAAACCAAGTCACTAGGCAACCACAAATAAGATTTCTATAACAAGTGTCACACAATCCTTGTAGCAGTTTCCTTAAACATGAATTATTCAACCTGTTTGAAAAAGTTAGTTTTTGTAACTGAACAAGAATTTTTTCGAAACTACTAAAAGGCATGTTATCGTTTTTCTCTCTCTACAGGCTGTTCGGGGTGATATTTATGCTTCAGTAGCAATACGTGATGGAGAGTTTGATCACACTATTTAAATCCTTATGCGATGAAAGTGCATGCCATGCAACCGCAGTAAAATAAATTGATTTCATTCATGACAAACCTACTTTTGCTCTAAAACAGTGCCTTACGACGTTGTCGCTCATAATAACATAGTTTCAAGGACAGGAGAAAAAATTTCAACACGTATTAATAGTATTTATGCACTTGCTACTGCACATCTTATATGTAGTATTGTGACTGATTTTTGACAGTGATTTTTGGCAAAAGTCCAATTCTGTAGTCCAAGTTCATTTGGTAGATTATTAAAATAGGTTAAAGTATTGAAAAATATTTTCTGTAGGTTTGCAAGTGTACACTGAAGTTAAAATAGGCACTGGAGATAAGTCTTCTGATGGTGGTCAAATCAACGATCGTCGTTATCCAGAAAAGTAAGTTACCCATTCCCATGTCACAAAATTGGGGCTTCACAAGCAAAAAACTTCCAAAGAAGTCATCAAAGCATGATGTATAGAAATACAGAAATGCAGAAAGTACTTTAAAATTGGAAAAAGCAAGGAATGCATCATTGTGTGTTCAAATCATTTCAAAGGTGGTGAACGTACAAGTAAAAATCCTATTTCCACACTGTTTCTTACCCTCTATGAACACTTAACTGAAAGCCACTAAAATATGATGGAAACTGGCTTGCAAGAAACATGCAGCAACCACTTTTTCAGCAGCTGCAAAGCACACTAGACAAGATGATAACATTGAGTTGGATGAGATTCCCAACTACTTGGCAAAAGAGGATGAAGACGCCGAGTTTAAGATATGTACTGCACCTGAGCAAGTGACAAAAGACTCTTGTACCTTTGATTTAGTAGAAATATAATTGAATCGTCACAAAAACGCCAAATGAAAGCCTCTGGGTAAAGGTGTGTGGGCAGAATAAAAATGAACTTGATAAGAATTTGTGACAACGATGTTCTGACAACTTAAAATACATGATCATCGATTACTTGTTTTACCGTAATGGCTCTCATGTCTCTTTTCAAACCATTTCAATGCATCTTTCCCATGCTCCCCTATGATGTGAGCGAGTGGGAGGATTGAATGTCCATTTTATGTTACGTTGCATGAGAAAGTCATCAATCTGTGCCCGGTTCTGGTTGTCAACTTCTTGATGAAGCTCCCTTTTGCCTTTAACGAAATTGCCGCCATTATCAGAATGGATCTCTTCAGGTTTTCTGTGTCTCGAGATAAATCTTCAAAGAGTATTTAAAATGAAGCCGTATCAAGAGAACTTGTCACTTCAATATGGATTGCACGAAACATCAAGCACGTAAAGATACTGCTTTACTCTCGTTCTTCCTCGCCATACTTCAAATGGACCAAAACAATCCATGCCTGCATTCATAAATGGCAGCATTGCAGGAGTTATGTGATCCACTGGTAGGCTTGCCATTTTCTGTTTAACAACAGGTGCTTGCCTTTTCTTGTCATCAATGCAGCCATTCAATATTCTCTTTACAATCGGTCTTGCTTCAATAATCCAGAATTTCCGCCATATCAACGATAGCGTATGTTCCAGGCCAGAGTGACCAAACACACGGTGGTAGAATCATGTGATGAGGTCAACTATATGGTGGTTTTTGGGAGGAATGATTGGTGGCAAGCGTCTTCGTTGATTTGAGTTTGATGGAGATGACCTCCAACCCACATAAGGCCGTCTATTAAAACTGGAGAGTTTCATGATGCAACTCATATTGCTTATCTTGTTGTTGGTCCTTGTTCTCTGGAGACAGCTAAGTTCATTTTTGAAGCTGTTTTGCTGGATATGCTTTAATATTTCGTTTTCAGCATCAATCAATTCTGCCACACTGATTGGTGAAACATGATATGTGGCCTGAATATTCGTTTGACCTTGCTTTCAGGAGTGGGCACCCAAGTAGGCTGTTGCAGCATATCAAAATCAGAATATCAAAATTTAAAATATATCGAGATTCAATATTCGATTTTTCGAATACAGAAATTACCAAAAATATCGAAAAATATCAAAACACTGGAAAAATTTCGAAAGTCATATAACATTATTTTCTAGTAAAGTTTAGAAACCATGCGTGGACAAGTGTTTAACACAAAAGATCACAGCAATTTCCAACAACTAAAGTTTCCAACAACTGATGGAGATGATGATCCACTCCAGTGGTGGAAGTTCCATCAAAAAGATTTTCCTCTGCTGTAGCAGTGTGCCCGATGATACCTGATAATTCCAGCAAGCATTGCTCCAACTGATAGACTTTTCAGCAAAGTGGGACGGATTGTAACTGCTAAGGCAGTACAGCTAAACCCAAATAAGGCGAACATGTTAGTGTTTCTCGCAGAAATTTACAACCAGTCATACGAATTGCAAAACCAATAGGCATGTTAATAGCAAGTAAAATCGTTTTAACATCAATTATATCTTATTAATACATATAGTAAATAAACCTCTTGATATTAGATTAGTTTCACGCGACTTTGCTTCTTTTGCTGTTCGTGATGTAGCATATTGACTAAACTACATTTTTGTAATCTCGCTAATTTGCATAGTTTCGACATAGTCAATATTTTAATTTTTTTTCGATATCGATATAACGAAATTTCCTAATACTACATCAGCCTACACACAAGCACAGACTTCTTTTATACTGTAGTATCCAGGCGAACACTCTCTTCATTCGACACCAGGAAAAGAACTTTTCAACCATTTCTACTGCAAGGAGTCTATCATGGCTTTTGGAGGCAACAGTTATGTACACTAACAAACTCTCCTACATGTCTGGATCATTTTCTTGGATCGCTAAAAGAAACTCCTTGGGTCTCTTTGGCCAAGTAGTAAGGTTCATGTAGGAAATCTGGACCTTCTATCCAGCAATGGGACAAATTTGACAGAACTCCTCTCGATGCGTTGTCCACTGGCTTTGAGTGAGTGTCCACGTAACTCCACTGGGTGGAGGATGAGGCGTTGTGTATTGTTGCAATCCAATTTGGAAAAAATGTCTGGAATCGTTTGTTAACACAACACACAGATACCGTCCATCCAGAAGAAAGATTTATCGATGGGTAGGCTCAGCTCATCTCCTACCATTTTGTCCAACATTGCAAACACAACTGCTACCGATAATTCCACTTCTGGTATTATGATTGATCTTACGGGCACAAGTCTTGACTTTCCCATAAAGAAAGAATATTCCACAGTTCCTGTGGTGTTGACAATTCTGAGATAAGATGCAGCTCATAGCCTTGCCTTGTTTTGTTGCATCTGAGAAGCGATGAAGTTAGCTCGATGTAACCTCTTGCATAGTTGATGGTTTAAAACTGCACTCAATGGCAATGGTTTGAAGTTCTGGTAGACCATTGAACCATGCTTGCCAATGGTTTAGGAACTTGTCTGGGATTTTGTCATCCCAGTCAAGCTTTAAGTAACAAAGGTCTTGCAGAATCACCTTCACTGTGAGAATAAATGGAGCAACAAACCCGAGTGGGTCGTAAATAGAGCTGATAGTTAAGAGTATTCCTCTTCTTGTGTTTGGTCAATCTTTAAAGACATCCGCCAAGCGAAACGTATCTGATCATTCGTTCCATTGTACATTAAGCATTCTTTCGACAAGACTTTGGTCGAAATCTAAATTCTTCACTTCACAGTTCCTAGCGGTCCAGTCTTTTCTTCACTTATCTTGCATGCTGAGTCTTTCATGAGCAGATTATCCATAAATCTATGACGAGATCTTTGATTAGTCTCCTTTTGAGCAATTGTAAATGATGTTCTGCCTGTATTTCGTTGTTTGGAAGGCATGGTAGGTAGGTTCGCCAGGGAAGAACAATCTCATAATGACCACCACAAATTTTCGCAGACTCTTCCATAATTCTAAGTGCCCTTTAGTCATTTTGGGACATTGTTGGCTTTGCATTGTGCTTGCAATCCCTAAATTCAAGGTTGCAGTAACTTTGAAGTTGCTGTTCTAACCTTTGATTAGCTTGAATGTAGTTTACTGTTGGAGTCTCTCCCTTATTTCTTCCCAGCAGACCATTTAGAACCCAACCAAGTGCTGTTCGTGTCACAAATGGCTTTCTCATTTTGACATTTTCAAACTTCAAATGATTGAAGTGCTTGAGGAATCTCGCTTCCTATTAAAAGATTGACATCTGCATTCATAGTGGGGATTTCAACACCACCGAGATATGGCCAGTGATTCACGTCTTCCTGTATACTTATAGCTTCTTTTGGGATGGACAAATTTGGCATTGAGTACACCACGGGAAGCTCAATATCATACTTTTGCTCAAGGTCTGAAGTCTCTAGATAGATTGTGGAACATTTGACTTGTGCATTTTCTTCTTCCATTGCGGTCAACGAATGCTCTGTTTCTTTTCCACTAGCTCCAAGATTCTTGAGCAGTGCGTCCGTACAGAACATGGTATTGAACAAGAATTTAGAAACAGACTTCCTTTGACTTCAACATGTTCAGGAACAATCGCAAGCCTGGTAACTGAGGTACTTGATGTTCGTGATTTGGACTTAACGTAGCCATTTTATTTGCCATTTCGCCAGATCAACTTTGGAAACTGGGTCTCAGACACTTCATTTTCCTCCTTGGAACCATTCCTATCGCTGTGCGTAGGTCGATTATGTTTTGGGTGAAGAATGGTCGAGTACTTGCTTGTACATCCTTCAACTTTAGGGAAACTTTTCTTTGGGCACTCTTGGACAAAATAGCCGATTGACAAGCAGTTGTTACACAATTTTTTTACCTTGACAAATCTCTGCCTCTCCTTGAGCGATTGCCCCTGAATTTGTCGCAACAAGACAACCAATGGTTTCAATTACATTTAGGGCACCCGACGGTCGTTGACCATGATTGTGTGGAGAAACCAGCACCCTTCCCGTGTTGCTTTAATCTCAAATTAGGAAATGCGGGTTTTGGTTTTTCAATGGCTATGTTTCCAGAGATGGGGTGAATTGTTGCTCCAACTTTCACAGTAACGAATTTGTTAACATCGTTGATTATGACATCCCAAGCATCTCTTTCAATGACACAGTCAACAAGTTCTTGCCATTTTGCTCTCATTGTATATCGCAGGCGGTCGATCAACTTCTTGGGATTGTCAGAGTTATTAAGCTTGGCTAATTGATAATCTTACCCATAATGTTCCTTCAGTAGTTTTCTTCCTTTGTTATAGCTTTTGTCTCCACCCATTGAGAGACATTTTTTCGTAAGTCCTTAAAAAACCAGTGGTATGATGAGGCCATATTTGGCCATTCAGAGGTCATTCAGAAACTGCTGTACTGAATTTAACCTTTCACAGTGGCCATTCAGAAACTGCTGTACTGAATTTAAGCTTTCACAGTGGCATGCTATCAGGCAATAAAGTCAAGCACTTGGGCTAGTGGTTTTGGACTCTAGAAGATAGTCAAAGGCATGAATAAAACAATAATTGAAGGAATTTCAGCTGAAAACTGGCATACTTGGTTGCAGAAGAGTGCACCATAACACCTTGTTGCCGTTGCTGGATGAGAAGCTGAAGAGCGTTGCTCTGTTGATCTTGCATTTCCATGATTCTTCTCACCGATTCATCATGCAAGTTGGTCACTTGATTGTTGGAAAATATGAAGTAGAGCTCATCCTCAAATTATTTCTTGGCATTTCTCCTTTTTTTATCATGGTTTTTGTTTCCTTCAAGAACTTGTAAGGATACTCACTTCGGGAATGAGGAATCAATGAAAGTTGTCCAAGTTCCCAACTTCGGCTTCTCATAGACGGACTGCTCAGCTTTGGCTGCAGCAATTTCTTCGCGTAGCTGTAACTCCTTGTTCCATTGTTGTAAAACAAGTTCTTCCCTTGCAGACGTTTGAGAACTTCTGCCTCAGCCTCTAGTGCAGCCTTTCTTGCAGCGACTCTCGCCCTCTCACTACTTGTGCTTCTCACAAAACTTTTACAACTCAAATGTGTGTGATACGATGCTTGGGTTGCAACATTATTGATTGAATCATCTGGTCAACTCTTACATTTTCTAAATTGAGTTGATGTGCAAACAATCTCTCAATATTTCAACATATTTATTTTAGCCATGAATCAATTTCGTTCTCAAATGCCTTTGATACTGATTCGATGCAAGTGCGATATTCACTTGACTCTTGTAGCTTGCCAACATATTTTAGTTACATGTGATAGGCTTCGTAGTTTTAAAGGCTTTTGCAGCATCATGCACTTTGTCCTTAACCATGGCTAAGTTCTCAAGATTGTTCATTAATTTTTTAATAATGATTATTTTTCCGTTTAACTTTGATTTTAAGCAGCTACACGCTTTCTTAAACTGTTGTATGTGTAGTTTAGTTCGTAATCAGCCATGGATAGAATCTAATGAATTCCTTTGTTGATAAAGAAGCGTTAGTAGATTTATAAGTGGAATCGATCGATGACGGTCAAAAGTTGCCAAAAGTTTTGATGCAAATGTTTTTAGTGAATTCTTTGAATTCCTTTATCTCTTGCTATTCAAATTCGAACTTATGTAGCTTTCATTTGCTAGAACTATAATTGAATCTCCATGCAAATGCCTAACAAAAACTACTGAGTAGACATGCAAGTGGAGAATAAAAACAAACTCGAGAAGAATTTGTGACAATGTTCTGACAATTTAATATACATCAACAATATAGAGTTGACGATACACAACACTAGATAGCTAGCTGGTTGGGTATCAATTTGGTTCTGGTCATTTGTGATCATATGATGTCGGTTCAAACTAGAATATAGCAAATGAATACAACTAACTATAATATGAGTATAATAACAACAAGAAACAAACAACAAAAATCTGCAGGCACTAAACAAAGTCTATCACATCTTGGGCATTACATTAAAGGGGTACTTGACGCCAAAAACAAGTTGCGCTTATATGAAAGCCCTTTGTGAGTCTGTCTCAGAACTGTTATTTATAGCCTCAAGTCTATTTTGCTAGCAAGATATTAGACTTTGTTTGACTGATTTTAGCAGCCTTTTCGGCAGCTATGTTTCCCACAACAGAGGGAGATTGCACTACAAGTTAGAGCCGTGTGACATCATTGAGTAATAGAAAGTGGAATGCCGTTATTCATAATACAATGCTATACATAAATCAAAGTATATATTCTGCAAACAACCCTCATTGTATGGTTTCAGAATGAACTAATAACTCACGGAAAGTCACGAGAAGCATTTACGAATGAGATCTAACAGAAAATCGATTCATTCGTTCTCTTCAGAGGTAAAGCTATACTAAAGCAACAAATATACACGACAGTTCAAAATCAACTTTGTCACTTCAATTTGTTGTCGAGGTAGGCCTGTAATGAGAGAATTAACATGTGAAACAAGAGTGCAAAGCCAAACAAGAGGGGAAAACAAACATGCACATCCAACAAATAGTTTCAGATTATCAAATGATTTTTTCCAAATTATGTCAAGAAAACAGATAGATAGATAGATAGATAGATAGATAGAGGGAGACAGACGGACGGCCGGCCTTGAAAGTGGCTTTTAAAGACTGCCTTGAAAGTGGCTTTTAAAGGATAGCATCAAAATAAAGCCATAATTACATCATTGGCCACTGCAATGGTCCTGGAATGTCTTTTAACAGTAATGAGGCTGCCATTCAATGTGAACTGCTGGTATGGCAAATGAAGCCCAGAATAGCCAATGTTGCCAACTTGCCTTTCAAAACTAATCCCACACTTAATAAATTAACTGATGTTCCACAACAAGAGTTACTGTATCAGATAGGCACTACTATTGGACGACAATTCATCACCAATTACAGTGACACTCCACAACTCTGTTTCTCTGCTGGATGAACACACTTCAGTTGGAACACTTCTCAAAAGCATATATACACTCTTCTAAATGTTTCGGCTAGGCTATTCGTAACAAGAGTTTCTTTTGCACCTGTTTCATTTAAAAATAGACAGCCATGAACAAATATGGCTTCATCACATATTTTCCTTCATTGGCATCAATCATGATCTCAGGCTGATCAGACAACATAAAATCTTCATATACCACTGAGCAATAGCGAGAACTTCATCAAAACCTTGTCAAAATAATTCGTAGACCAAGTCAATATTCAAACTTCAGTAATACTTCTTAGACTATAATACTAATTTATAGTTCCTGTTTGTTTTCTATCACTCAGTGACGTCACTGTGCACAAAAACTTGTAAATCTACCAGGCAGCCTCTTCAAATAACATGGCGATGGCAAAATGGTGCAAAAATAGGTACGCATAGCGTACATGTGGGTAGCCTTCACTACTGTTGTAGAATTAAGCCTACAATTATAACATTTACTGAACGTAATGGACACAGGGACACCAACACTTCTCTTGTCTTAAATTGTGATG